>CAUYON010128631.1:0-48864 GCA_963573935.1 Arctocebus calabarensis
GGGCGCCTATAGTCCCAGCTACTTGGGAGGCAGAGGCAAGAGACTCGCTTGAGCCCAGGAATTGGAGGTTGCTGTGAGCTGTGATGCCACGGCACTCTATCCAGGGTGACAGCTTGAGGCTCGGTCTCAAAAAAAAAAAAAAAGTGGAGCCTTGTGTTCTCCTAATGTTCACAGCAGCCGTGCATCACTATAGTTCCCAAGTATGACCAAATTCCCTTTTCTTGTTCTTAAAAGAAAAATAACCCCAGTTTTCATGGCAGATGTATGGTCCATGCTAAGTCTCCTGTTTCTATGAATGGGCCCAGTCACCATCTCCAGGGATGGAAACATCTTTCAGCACCAACTGCCCCTAACTATAAAAGATTGTCCAAATATATATATATATATATATATATATTCAAAAGCCAAAAGTCATTTTGTTAGAAATTGCAGTTGACCTTTGCACAACACAGGTCTGAACTGCATGAGTCTACTTGCACAAGATTTTTCTTCCCTATCACCCCTGAGACAGCAGCTCTAATCCTCCTCTTCCTCTTCCTCCTCAGCCTACTCAATGTGAAGACGATGATCTGCTTCTACTTAATGAATAGCAAATATATTTTCTCTTCTTATGATTTCCTTAATATTTTATTTTATTTAACTTACTTTATTGTAAGAATACAGCATATTATATATAACATACAAAATATGTGTTAATCGACTTTAAATTCTCAGTAAGCTTTCTGGCCAATAATAGGCTATTAGTAGTTAAGTTTGGAGGCAGTCAGAAGTTATACACAGATTTCTGACTTGGGAGTTGGAGCCTCCCAAGCCCCCAGGTTTTTCGTGGTTCAGCTGTTCTCACTTAGTGTTTTTGGATGTGACGGCATATGCTAAGTCACCTGTTGTAATGAGCAATGAATGCTTAGTCTGTTATCAGGGCCCAAACAAAGATAATTTTTACATTGAGGAATAGCTCAGTGAGCAGATCTGTGTATGCTGGAGAGAGCTTACTAGAGGTGAAGACTTCCCCTCCCCCACCCAACAGTTTTTGGCCGGGCTCGGGTTTGAACCCACCACCTATGCATATGGGGCATATGGGGCATATGGGGCTGGCACCCTACTCCCTGAGCCACAGGCGCCGCCCTGAGGTGAAGACTCTTTAAAACTGCTTTTAACAGGTTCGGCGCCTATGGCTCAATGGGCTAAGGTGCCAGCCACGTACACCTGAGCTGGCTGAGGGGTTCGAATCCAGCCCGGGCCGGCCAAGCAACAATGACAGCTGTAACCAAAAAATGGCCGGGCGTTGTGGCGGGTGCCTGTAGTCCCAGCTACTTGGGAGGCGGAGGCAGGAGACTCACTTGAGCCCAGGAATTGGAGGTTGCCATGAGCTATGATGCTACAGCACTCTGTCCAGGGTGACAGCTTGAGGCTCTGTCTCAAAAATAAAAGCTGCTTTTAACAAAGTGAAGTGGTCAAAAAGAACCTCTCTTCTTACACGTTAGCATTCTCATTAATGCACTAAACTTAATAGTAATGTAGCTGCCATTTCTTTTTTTTTTTTTTTTTGGTAGAGACAGAATCTCACTTTATCGCCCTCGGTAGAGTGCCGTGGCATCACACAGCTCACAGCAACCTCCAACTCCTGGGCTTAGGCAATTCTCTTGCCTCAGCCTCCCGAGTAGCTGGGACTACAGGCACCCGCCACAATGCCTGGCTATTTTTCTGTTTTGCAGTTCGGCAGAGGCTGGGTTTGAACCCTCCACCTTCGGTATATGGAGCCAGCACCCCACTCGCTGAGCCACAGGCGCTGCCCATAGCTGCCATTATTAATGTTACAATGACTGATGAAGAGACCTACAGCAGTCCCCGAGTTATGAATGAGATAGGTCCTGTAGGTTTGTTCTTAAGTTGAATTTGCATGTAAGTTGTAACAGGTACAATTACCTGTTACCTGTAATAGCCTCTGTGAGTTGTATGTCAGATGTCTGTAACTCCTTTATTTTACATCCATTCAACAGGACTTTTTGCAGTTCGGCGGAGGCCGGGCTTGAACCCGCCACCTTCGGTATATGGGGCCGGCACCCTACTCGCTGAGCCACAGGAGCCGCCCAACAGGACTTTTTAAATGTCCAAAAAGGGACCCATTATGATATTTCTGCTAGCAGAATCCAAGTAGTTGGGTGGCTTTCCATCCCTCCCTCATCAGTATTCAGTGTGAGGTAGATACAGTTCTCAGAAAAGAGGTCTTTTTTTTTTTTTTTTTTTTTTTTGAGACAGCGCCTCAAGCTGTCACCCTGGGTAGAGTGCCGTGGCATCACTGCTCACAGCAACCTCTAATTCCTGGGCTCAAGCAAATCTCCTGCCTCCTCCTCCCAAGTAGCTGGGACTACAGGCGCCCGCCACAATGCCCGGCCATTTTTTGGTTGCAGCCGTCATTATTGTTTGGCGGCCCCGCTGCATTCAAACCCGCCAGCTCAGGTGTATGTGGCTGGCGCCTTAGCCCATTGAGCCACAGGTGCTGAGCCAGAAAAGAGGTCTTTTTATTTTATTTTTTTTGTTTTTCTTTTGAGACAGAGTCTCACTCTGTTGCCCTGGATACAGTTCTGTGTCATCGTAGTTCACAGCAACCTCAAACTCTTGGGCATAAGCAATTCTCTTGCCTCAGCCTCCTGACTAGCAGGTGCCCACCACAATGCCCCCCCCCCCTATTTTTTTTTTTTTAGTAGAGATGGGATCTCACTTTTGCTGAGGCTGGTCTCGAATTCCCGAGCTTGGAGAGCGCTAGGATTACAGGTGTGAGCTACCACACTTGGCCCAGAGAAGAATTTTATTTTGCAACTTGGACTGGACAAAACAAGCTGGGTATGATGTAGTCCCAGCTAATTAGGAGGCTGAGGTGGGAGGATCACTTGAGTGCAAGATTTCAAATCCAGCCTGGGCAACATAGCAAGACCCAGTTTCTACATGTGGTGCCTGTTGCTCAAAGGAGTAGGGCGCTGGCCCCATATACTGGAGGTGGTGGGTTCAAACCTGGCCCCCGGTCAAAAACAAACAAACAAAAACAAAAACCAGTCTCTAAAAGATAAAAAAAATTTTAACAAGTCAGGATGTCTCCCATTTATAGTTAACTCTATATACATAATTCATAATTGCAGAGCCTGGCATGGTGGCGTATGCTTGTAGTCCCAGCTACTCGGGAGCCCAGGAGTTTGAGGTTGCAGTGAGCTATAATGACACCACTGTACTCCAGCCTGGGCAATAGAGAGATACCCTGTCTCAAAATAAATAGAATAAGAAGATTATAATAGATACAATATTCAACATAATGAAATGTCAGTGAATAACATCATGTAAAGAAGAGTTGAGGCCAGGCTTAGTAGCTCATCCCTGTAATAATAGCATTTTGAAAAGCCAAGATGGGAGGATCAATGAGGCCAAGAGTTTGAGACTGGCCTGGACAACATAGAGATACCCTTTCTCTGAAAAAAACAAGAAAACTTAGCCAGGCTGTAGTCTTAGCTATTTGGGAGGCTGAGACAGGAATATTGCTTGAGCCCAGGAGTTTGAGGTTACAGTTAGCTATGATGATACCACTGCATTTCCTTCTAGGAGATAGTGAGACTCTGTCTCAAAAAAAAATTTCTACGGGCTGCGCCTGTGGCTCAAAGAGTAGAGCACCGGCTTCATACACCAAAGGTGGCAGGTTCAAACCTGGCCCTGGCCAAAAACTGCAAAAAGAAAAATTTCTGGATGAGAAAGAAATCCAACAATCACTAACATGGGAACAAAAATCTTATTGAAATGTAAAGTGTGTACATTTAGAAGCTACTCACAACTGTTTTTATTGGAATGCTTCATGAATTTATTTGTCATCTTCAAATGGGGCCATGCTAATCTTCTCTGTGTTTTAAAAACATCGATATTTAAAATATTTAAACAATTTCCTTATCAATATGGAACATAGGTTTTAGCCTCTAAATACTTTCATCAGAGTTCTTTAATCCATTCTTTGAGTGTCATTTCCAAATGAAAAGGGTGGGCAGAAATGTCTAATTTACAAATCAATGCATTTCTCTCAGGTTTCTCTATTATTTACATAAATATGATTACTTCTCAGCCTTTTGGCTAAGATCAAGTGTATTTACATAAATGTGGGGAGAAGAAAGGAAAAAGCCCACAAAGACCAAAATAACAAAAATACTTGTCCTTATATATTGAGACCCAAAGTGTCTAGTACATCTCACAACTTGATGTGATTATACTGTTTTTTTTTGCAGTTTTTGTCCAGGGCTGGGTTTGAACCCACCACCTCTGACATTTGGGGCCCGATGCCCTATTCCTTTGAGCCACAGATGCCACCCTGATTTTTTTTTTTTTTTTGAGACAGAGTCTCACTATGTTGCCCTTGGTAGAGTGCTGTATTGTCGTAGCTCACAGCAACCTCAAACTCTTGGGTTTAGTGATTCTCTTGCCTCAGCCTCCCAACTAGCTGGAACTACAGGCACCCACCACAATGCCCGGCTATTTTTTTTTTTAAGCAGGCCCCAGCCGAGTTTTTTTTTTTTAAGCATGCACCAGCTTCTGTGCAAGTGGCTGGTGGTCTAACCACTGAGCTGTGGGCGCCCAGCCTTGTTTTTCTTTTTTTTTGAGACAGAGTCTCACTACTTCGCCCTGGGTAGAGTGCTGTGGTACCACAGCTCACAGCAACCACAAATTCTTGGGCTTAAGTGATTCTCTTCCCTCAGCCTCCCAAGTAGCTGGGACTACAGGCACCCCCTACAATGCCCAGCTGTTTCTTTTAGAGATGGGGGTCGGGGGGCTTGCTCTTGCTCAGGCTGGTCTTGAACTCCTGAGCAATCCAACTGCCTCAACCTCCCAGAGTGCTAAGATTACAGGTGTGAGCCACTGCACCCGGCCTGAACAGCTTTTTGAAGCCCCCCAAAAGAAAAAAAAATTGGCTCCATGCCTGTAGTTCTGTGGTTAGGTCACAGGCCACATACACCCAGGCTGTCGGGTTTGAACCTGGCCCCAGGCCAGCTAAACAACAATGATAACTACAATAACAACAAACGACTGGATGTTGTGGTGGGCACTTGTAGTCCAAGCTACTTGGGAGGCTGAGGCAAGAGAATCGCTTGAGCCTAAGAGTTTGAGGTTGCTGTGAGCTGTGACACCACAGCTCTCTACCGAGGGTGACATAGAGAGACTGTCTCCCCCCAAAATAAAAAAATCCAGGTTTACCCCAGGTGCTTTCAGAGAGGGTTGAAAGAGCGACCCTTCTACCATCTTTAGTGTTCCTTTCCCAGGCCAAGCAAATAGAAAAGAAAGCAATAAGTGGAAAAAAAGACAGTAAATTTCCCTAAGCTATGTAATTTTTCAAATATTTTATTTTACTTATTTTTTGAGACAAAGTCTTGCTTTGTTGCCCAAGCTGGAGTGCAGTGGAGTTTGCAACCTCAAACTCCCGTACTCAAACTATCCTCCTGCCTCGGCTTACCCAGTAGCTGGGACTACAGGAATGTGCCACCACACCCAGCCAGTTTTTGCTGAGTTGCTCAAGCTGGTCTTGAAGTCCTGGCCTCTACTACAGGTGCGTGGTGCCACAAATCCAACCCTACCCGCCTAGGAGCTCAGCTCCTAGGATTTTGAAGTTTTATTCTCTTTCTTTCCAACTGGGGTGGGGGTGGAGTGGACAGTCTTACTGCTCCCCTATTCCCTGGCCCCTCCCAGGTCCTTCTAGCAACTCAGGTTAAGCCGGCAGAGGGCTGGGAGGGACAGAGGGTCCTCTGCCGTCTTGGGATTGCACAAAGGGCTGAGTACTCAGGCCAGCAAAAAGGGCCCAGCCCAGGCAGCGCCCTCCCTGCACCAAGACAGCGGCGGGTCCTGGGCCCAGAGCCCAACAGGGGCGTGTCCCCACGCTCACCTGCCATTGGCCAGGTTGGGTCGCAGGGGAGCTCGCAGCGCCGGCTCTATAAGTGCGGAGCCTGGGGCTGCGGAGCCAGGCGAGGATCAGGATGGTGGACAGCGTGTACCGGACCCGCTCCCTCGGGGTGGCAGCCGAAGGGCTCCCGGACCAGTATGCAGACGGGGAGGCGGCACGCGTGTGGCAGCTCTACATCGGGGACACCCGCGGCCGCACCGCCGAGTACAAGGCATGGCTGCTCGGGCTGCTGCGCCAGCACGGCTGCCAGCGGGTGCTCGACGTGGCCTGTGGCACCGGGTGAGCACACGCGGGGGGTCGCGTGAGACAGGGTGGGGTAGACAGCCGGATCTGGCGCAGCCCGGGCTGCCAGACCAGAGGACCGGGGCCGGGCACGTCGGGGCAGCCTTCATCTGTCTGGAGAGGTGGGATTCCAGGGCCAGGAACGGGCCCTGCTAGTGCACCAGCGAAGAGGCCCAAGACACTGAGAGGGAGTGAGAGTGTGGTCAGAGAAGTGAGGGATCACGGGGCTTCCCGGCCAGAGACAGGCTTCTTGGATCCTGGCTACAGTAATGTTCCTGATGTGATGGCCTTGGGCAGCTGTAACAATTTGCTCAACATTTGCACATGCCAAGCCCTGATAACATCAGTTTTTCAAACGCTCACAGAAACCTGAGATAAATAGTAGTATTATTTACCATTGGGGAAATTAGGCCTCAGGGAATAAAAATCCCCAGTTCAGTGGAGAGGGCCTGCAGATGATCTAAACCACCAGGATACTGCTCCTGTCCACAAGTTACTTAACTTCTAGGAGACAGTTTGCCTGTCTCTCAAATGGGATAGTGCCCTTTACCTTGCAGGGTTGCTGTGAAGATTAATGCACATTTGTAGAGGGCCTGGCTCTGAAAGGTGCTTTTAAAAACGTTGCTATGAGGTGGCGCCTGTGGCTCAACGGAGTAGGGCGCTGGTCCCATATGCCAGAGGAGGTGGTTCAAACCCAGCCCTGGCCAAAAAAAAAAATAAATAAGTTGCTACGTAGTGATAGGAAACAGATTTGTGAGGTTATGAGGTCAGTGGAGGGGTTTTGGGGAAAGGAAGCAGGGGATGGACCCTGAAGAGTTGAGACAGAAGTGTCTGGCATCAGGCCTCCTCCTTGCTCTCCCAAGCCCCCTCACTGTCCCTCTCTCATCCCTGGCCCCACCTAGGGTGGACTCCATCATGCTGGTGGAAGAGGGCTTCAGTGTGACGAGTGTGGATGCCAGTGACAAGATGCTGAAGTATGCACTTAAAGAGCGCTGGAATCGGCGGCACGAGCCAGCCTTTGACAAGTGGGGTATGCAAGTCCAGCCGGACCCTTCCAGCCCAGCCACCAGGAACACTATTACCTTGGGCTCCTTTAGGTGGGTGGGTGGGCAGAGGGTTGATTTCCTTAGGGGGACAGCAAAATTACTGTCACTTCCCTGAAATGTGAGGCTTTGGCACTAGGTGTGAAGAGCTAGTTTTAACTGTGTTTAATGTGTCCTATTTCTCCCCAGATAAAACCCCATTAAAAACAGATCCCTCCTCCCCAGCTATGGCTCCCTCTTCCCTTGACTCTTCTTCCCTCCTCCCCTCACTGGGTGTGTGTCCTGAGGAAGAAGTTGAGGCAGGACTGTACTTGGTGGAGGTGGGTACTTTGGGTACCATGGTGCCACCCTGATTCCTCTTTTCCTTCCTGCCCTCCCTCCCCCAGTCATAGAAGAAGCCAACTGGATGACTCTGAACAAAGATGTGTCCTTGCCAGCAGAGGGTGGCTTTGATGCTGTCATCTGCCTTGGAAATAGTTTTGCCCACTTGCCAGACTGCAAAGGTGAGAGAAATTGTGGCCTTGGGCATGGCCCTTGCCTTGAGCCCCTTTCCACAGACCCCTGGGCACTTGCTCTCCTGTCAAAGCACACTCTGCTTTTTTCCCTTTCTCTGTCTTGGCTCTGGCACCCCTGGGAAGGGGAGAGGTGGAAAGGAGACTGGTGCTGGGGGCCCTGAGCAAACAAAGTCTTTCTATCCCTATCTGGAGCTCAGGGGACCAGAGTGAACACCACCTAGCATTGAAGAACATTGCAAGTATGGTGCGGTCAGGGGGCCTGCTGGTCATTGATCATCGCAATTATGACCACATCCTCAGCACAGGCTGTGCACCCCCAGGGAAGAACATCTACTATAAGGTGGGGCCAACTGGAGAAAGGGGGTCCAGAGTGGGAGGTGTGACTCTGGGGTCCAGGGCCCCTGACGGGTTACAGAGGCTAATGCAGCCTGCACCACCATTGACAGAGTGACTTGACCAAGGACATCACAACATCAGTGCTGACAGTGAACAACAAAGCCCACATGGTAACCCTAGACTACACAGTGCAGGTGCCAAGTGCTGGCCAGGATGGTTCTCCTGGCTTGAGGTACCATTTGGCTCTGTGGGGATGCAGTGGTAGTGGTGGTGGGAACTGAGTCCCCCGGTTCTCATGGCTGGCCTGGGGCTCTGTTGCAGTAAGTTCCGGCTCTCCTACTACCCGCACCGCCTGGCATCCTTCACAGAGTTGCTGCGAGGAGCCTTCGGGGGCAAGTGCCAGCACAGCATCCTGGGTGACTTCAAGCCTTACATGCCGGGTCAGGCCTACATTCCCTGCTACTTTATCCATGTGCTCAAGAGGACAGACTGAATGTGGCCTCAGTTTCCATGACCCTCTGTACCCAGGCACTTCCAGATCTGTCTGGGAGATGGGAATCAGCAGCTTCTAGAGCAGACCACAGCTGGGGCACCGGGATCTGGGTTCAGGTGAACAGAAGGGCAAACAATATAGTCTGTGCCTTTTTCAGTTCTGGCATGCCTTATGTTTATGTCAGAAGGATTCTGCTCATAGTGCCCACCCCTGTCTTCCCGGAGGGTTTACTCCTCCCACAACCCTGCTCTCCCCACTCCAAGCTTTCATACCACAACACCAGCAGAGGGAGGCAAACACTTTATTTTCAGCCACAGAACTGGCCAATCCCCAGAGTCTCTGCCCAATCCCCAGAATCCCAGGCCGCAGCCCTCCCCCTGAGCAAATGGGTCTCAGGCTTAGAGCTAGCCTGGAAGAAGGGGCAAGGCAGGCAATGCCTTTGAGCTCTCCTGGGGGGTCTCAACGCCACTCACTTTGCACCTGGTGGCTCTCCTGGAGGGAGGAGGTACCTTTAGGTGGGTGGGCAGCAGCCTGAGGAGGGGCCCTTTCCTCTCATGGCTCAATGTGAGGCTAGCTAGGTACCTTTAGGCACTGTGGGCAGGGTCCCAGACTTCAGGAAGCTCTTAGCAGGCAGCAAACTTGCGCTGGATGCGCTTGTACCGGAGCAGCTCCTGCTCACTGACTGAGGGCTGCAGCTGAGCAGCTGCCTGCTGTAGGTCCTCCATGGTGAGTAGCAGTGCTGAGCTCCCAAGCTCCAGCCCTAGAAGTGACAAGTGGGAGATAAGGCCCAGTCCCCATCCTAAATGGGAACGGAGGCTGTGGGGAAAGCCCTACAAAGGGCTGCTAAGAATTCTTCCTGCTAAGAATCCTCCAGATGTCAATAGTCCTTCCTCTGAAATCTAGAACCAGGCTTGTCTCCTAGTTTTTTGGGATCTTCCTATGTTGCCCAGGCTGACCTGAAACCTTTGGTTCAAGCAATCCTCCTCAGCCTCTAAAGCAGCTGGGACTACAGGCATACCCTGATCTCCATAGCTTTCTGGATGACCTTTGGGGCTGGCAAGTGGCTTACCTTCCTCCAGATCATGAACCCTGCGTTTGAGAGCAGCTGTCATGGCATCAGAGCAGAGAGAGTAGAGATCTGCACCTGTCATCTGGGAAGGGCAGCAATCCAGCACATTTGCCAGGCTCACAGAGGGCTCTAGCTTGAATCTGTTGTAGGGATATGGGAAAGGAACAATTAGGGCTGCATCACCTCCTTCCTTGAGAGCAGTTGCTGACCAGCTTATCCTACTGCTGCACACATCCCCAACCATCCCAAGCCCCTAGCTCTGTGGGAGGCAGTCTTCCTCTACAAACGCATACTTGCGTGTGATAGCGCTCAGAATACGTAGCTGGGAGGCCCGGTCCTCGCTCACTCCCACAAACACCAGCTTGTCAAATCTTTAGGGAGATGGGCAGGTATAAGTGTCAGGGAACCCAGCCATGAGGGAGAAGGAGGCATAAGATGCAGGTAGACAGACAAGCCCAAATGGGCCTGGCAGTGGTGAGAGGCACAGGGGTGCCCACCTGCCAGGCCGCAGGAGGGCAGGGTCCAGGAGGTCTGGTCTGTTGGTGGCTCCAATCACAAATACATCCTGAGTGCTGTGAAGACCATCCAGCTCAGCCAAGAGCTGAGACACCACCCTGTAGAGGAGGAAACGAAGGTGAGACAGTCCTTGGCCCCTCGGCCTTTGCACCTGTGTGTGGTAGTGCACCTTACTGTTTTGGGGAGTTTTGAGAGTTTCACACTGTTGCCCCAGGCTAGAGTGCTCTTGTTTCATAGCTCAAACTAACTCCTGGGCTCAAGCAATCCTCTTGCCTTAGCCTCCCTGAGTAGCTGGGACTAGGACTACAGGCACAGCCACCATATCCAGCTCATACCTTGCTGTTTCCACAGGGTCTTCTGCTTGGCTATGGCCTATGTACCTCTCCACGGAGGCCCCTGTTTTCCTCAGTGTCCCCTACCCAATGGAAGTCCCTTTGGCTTCCATTATACGATCTCAGAACTGAAAGGGCAGGAACTTCCGTCTTTGGGCTCTGGTCTGAAGACTGCTGTGACCTATCTCACATCCCTCCCAACCTGGACCCCAGACTATTCCCACTCAGACCCCCACCTGTCCATCACACCTCCAGAGTCTCCACTTCGCCCTCGGCTTGGGGCCAAAGAATCCAGTTCATCAAAGAAGATAATGCATGGAGCTGCAGCCCGGGCCCTGGCAAACACTGGAGAGGGGCTCACAGGAGAGGAAAAGAAGTTAGAGGAAAGGGAGGAGGGAAACTGGGTTCTAACAGTTGAGCATTGGCACTCCATCATTAGATCCAGCTGGACAGAAACCTGACTGTGGAAAGGAGGACTAGGAATGATTATGAGCAGCCTAAGGGTGGAGATGGCTTAGGGGCCATCTGGGTTTGGGAAGGGTGGGAGCCCTGCCTTCCCTGCTCACTCACCTTCCCGCACATTCTCCTCACTTTGGCCCACGTACATGTTGATGAGCTCTGGCCCCTTCACGCTGAGTGAGAGGACATGGGAAGATGAGACCCATCAGACACACAAACAGTCAACCTCTAGGGCAGCACCAAATCCATCCACCATCCCTTCCAAGGCCCCAGGCCACCTGAGGAAGGTAAGGCTGCACTCAGTGGCTACTGCCTTGGCCAGGAGGGTCTTGCCAGTGCCAGGGGGCCCATGGAGCAGAAGGCCTGAGCGTCTCAAGCCCAGGCTCAGCAGCTCAGGGTGCTCTAGAGGGAGCTGAATGGTCTCCAGAATCTCCTTCTTCACCTCCTGCAGCCCGCCCACATCATGCCAGGACACTGAGGGGATCTAGGAGATGGGAAGTGCAAGGTTGGGATATGCTGGTGGAGGCAGTTCCTATCCCACCTCCAAGGACTTGGAGTTGCCACCTTGGGGGCTCCGACGGCCTGAGAGTGAGCTGTCTGCAGTTGCTCTAGTGCCTGCCCAAAGTCCTCAGCCAAGAGGGGAAAGCCAGCAGCACACAGCTCCCTCTCATCTTCCTCGCTCAAGCTGCCTGCCAAACTACAAAGAGAAATATAGGGAGGCCTCCTCCCCATCACAGTCCAATTCCCTTCTCCCTTCTTATCAATAGCCACTCACATACATTTCCTCTTGCCACTTTTCCCCTCCTGTGCTCAATCCCTCTTACCCTGAGTTCTTGATCCTGGTGCAGGCGGCTCGGCTGCTGTGGGTCAGAAGGGCATAGATATCCCCTACCACAAAGCCCTAGGGAATAGGGAGAGGACACATGAACAGGGCACAGTAGGCACAAACCCTAGGGTTTGGTCCCAGCTGGATAAGAGGCCCAGTGTTATTTATTATTTTTTAAAGGCCCAATGTTGATGTCTTGGGGGTTTCTACCCTCACATGAAGGGTAACAGTACTGATTTGTGACAAAGGATCTGTGACCTCCCAGGGAGGCCTGGTAGCCTGACACTCACTGCACACCTCCGCGCCAGCTGTGCCAGGTTCACCTCTTGGCCCAGGGGAAGGTGGGCAGTGAGGGCCTGCAGGATGCTAAGCCGCTGCCCCTCTGACAGCACAGGCACCTCCAGTTCATGCAGAAATGCTGTCTGCACATCAGCAGGCAGGTCCTGGGCCCGGCTTGTAGTCGCCACAACCATCAGGGGAGGGCAGCTGCAGACAGAGGGGTGAGAGCTGAGGGTGGAAATGTGGCTGGCAGTTGCTGAACACTGCCTCATCCCAAGGGAGGTGCAGAAGGGCAGGGGAGGGGAGTGTGCTAGATGGGATAGGCAGGGAACACCAACCCCAGTTCCTGCATGGGGGTCCATGGGAATACCTTGGGATGGGGTCCTTTGTTTCCCCCCACCCCCCCATCACATGAGGAGCTCATCCAGGGCAGAGGCTGTGCTTTTTTTTGAGACAGAGTTTTAATTTGTTACCCTCAGTAGAGTGCCCTGGTGTCATAGCCCACAGCAACCTCAAACTCTTGGGCTCAAGCGATTCTCTTGCCTCAGCCTCCCAAAAAGCTGGGACTATAGGCCCTCGCCACGCTATCCGGCTATTATTTGCTCTTGCTCGAGCTGGTCTCGAACCTGTGAACTCAGGCAATCTTACTGCTGGGATTACGGGCGTGAGCCACCGTGTCCGGAATTGTGCTTTTTAAAAAACTGAACGGTCTCTAAGAAATACTAGACCATTTCTTCCTCCCTCAGGATTCCCCTAAGACTCTGAGTTCAGGGTTGTCAAATGAGTGGTAGATGTCTGAGAAGCCATTGAGGGATGTGGGGAAGAGAGGACTGAAAGGCTGAAGAGAATTAGGAGGGCTGAGCTTGCCCCTTCAACAGGCTCAGCTTTGTGTAAATACCTGCTAAGCGGGTCTTCACTGAGCAGGAGGTGACGTAGCGTGGCTACTACACGGGCATCCTCACCCAACCCATCACGGTCCCGACCTAGAAGGTCCACAGCTGTCAGCAACAGGACCACAGGCCGGCAGTGGCGGGCCCGGGAGAAGGTGGACTGCAGCTTTGCCTCCACAGCTGCACTAGTGTCTGCGCAGAGGCTGGAGCAGGGCACCTGGTGGGGGAGGGAGGGGTTCCAAGAAGGCTGTGAGCAGGGAGCAGACATGACTGCAGTGGGAGAATTTGGGGAGAGAAGTCAGAAGAAGATGCAGACCATCTTCTTCTTTGGAGAGCAGGGAAAAGGGAAGAAGTGGCCAAATCCCACCTCTTCTTTACCCTGCCCCATTCCTTGGGCTATCTGCCAAAATCTTCGAAGTCTTTCCTCCTCTTTTTTTTTTTTTTTGAGACAGAGTCTCACTCTGTCACCCTGGGTACTGTTACCCTTCATGTGAGGGTAGAAACCCCCAAGACATCAACTCTGTCATTATAGCTCACAGGAAACTCAAACTCTTGGGTTCAAATGATCCTCTTGCCTCAGCCTCCCAAGTAGCAGGGAGTACAGGCACCTGCTACAAGGCCCAGCTAGTTTTTAGTAGAGATGGGTCTTTGCTCATTCTTGCTCAGGCTGGTCTCAAACTCTTGAGCTCAGGCAATCCACCTGCCTTGGCCTCCCAGAGTGCTAGGATTACAGGTGTGAGCACTGTGCCCCGCCCAAAACCCCTCTTTCTCAAAAACATCTCTCAATAGCTTAGCATCATGGGAACGAGTCTGACCCGCTGGGCTGAAATGTTAGGGTCCAGCTAGATGGAGGAGGGTGGGAAGAGGAAGAAGAGTGGGAGAAATGAGCTGGGGAGGGAAGGAAGGTGGAGTTCTACTCCCCAGAGACCCTCACCTTCAATAAGTGGAGCCCAAGGCGACCACAGGCAGCAGCAACTACTGTGGTTTTCCCACTGCCAGGGGGACCCCAGAGAAGGACGCTGCTAGTTCCTGTCAATAAGGCACCCCTGCAACCAGAGAACAGACACTTAACAAACTTCACTGTGCCCAAACTTCAGAGTGACCAGTAACACAGGGACCTTTGGGTCTGGAAAGCAGACACTGTTTCTCTCTCCTTGAGTCCCTCCCCCACCCACCCTCCTCTGCCAAGTCCAGGGCTGTCTCCACATGGTGAGGCCATATCTCCCACACCACCTATGATGTTCTGGCAGGGCATAGAGCATATCCAACAACTAGAAACTAATTTCCTTTTGTTATCACCGTGCCTTTAATAAAGCCTTGACTATCAGGTCTGGTCTGGATGGTATCAAGAGGCATTAGGGAGGGGTCTGTTCTACACTTGGGCCACTAGTATGGGGAGCTGTGTTCTTCAGGGCCAGGAAAGTGGAGTCCACCATGACTAGTGGGCTCCCTGAGGGGAAGGGCAATCTCAGAGACAGCTGTCCCTGGTAGAGATTCTTCCTCCAGAGTTGACCTGGAGGATGGAGGTTATCTCAGGAAAGGAACCTGGGAATTTGCTTACAGAAAGTAATAGGCTGGTGACCTGACTGAGCATACAGGTTAGAGCAGTGGTTCTCAACCTCGGCCCTTTAATACAGTTCCTATGGGTTGCGACCCACAGGCTGAGAACCGCAGGGTTAGAGGAAGGTCCTCCCAATCCCACTCTGGCCAGGGCATTGGTAACTACTCTCCTGGCAGCTGCCTTCCCAGGGATGTTCTGAGTAGGCTCTTCTCATACCCTGTGGCTGTGGCCTCACTCACCCTGGCTGGAGGCGGGGTTTCAGGATAGCACAGAGGTCAGTCACCAAGGACTCCAGGCCTGGAGGAGACAAACTGTTCCAGAGAGTGGATTCTCCTGAAAGAAGCCTTGGAACAGGACTCAGGGAAGAACCTACCTGTGAAAGAAAGGAAAAAGCTTTAGTTTCTAAAAATTGTTTCTATCCCTTTCACTAGGTCTACTCCTACCTCTGGGACCTCACCATGTACAAGGAGGTGTGGGTGGTATCGACCAAGTAGGCGCTAGTTGGTCCACTTGGAGCTTCTCCAATTGTTTTCTTTACTTTAAAAAATATCTCCCACCACCTGCAGGAAAGAGGCCCAGTGAACTCCCGATCCAGAGTGCACGTAACCCCCAACAAGGACAAGGTGGCTTTCCCAATCATAGAGGACATATTCAAGAACAGCACAAATAAGTGCCTTGAGACATGGCAGGGGCGAGGAGGGTAGGGGGAAAGGAATGCAGATAGCCTTTCCTATCTCCCTGATTGGATTGTACACATTTTGAGAGCAGGAGCTATGCCTGCTCCCCAATGACAACCATCAGAGAGTTTTGGGGGTGATTCTTCAGGCCCAGTGGCCTACCCACCCACTCCAATGGGAGAGGCCGCTGCTGCACTAAGTGATGAATCAGCTAATCATTTCTACTGGCTTCAAATGAAGTCTCTCAGCCCCAAAAATCTTACTGGAAAGGGTCTGTTGGCACTTACCCAATGATCCACAAAATCTAATTACAGGCAGAATCCTTAATAGTGGCATCTGATGAATAATAATTCTCTATTCTGGCTACATAATAAAATTATCTGTGAAACTCTAAAAAGTAGGCGAGATGGGTCAGGAATGACGGCTCACAGCAGTAATCCTAGCACTCAGGGAAGCTGAGGCAGGATTGCTTGAGCTCAGCAGTTGGAGATCAGCCTCAAAAAAAAAAAAAAGCTGCTCTCTGTGGCAGCAAAGAGGCGTGGGAGTACCTCATGGTGGGGGGGAGGCATACCAGGTTAGTATTATGAAACTCTTGTATTGCAGTGGCAGTAATTGTGGTAAAAAGTAGAACATAAGGAAAACTGTATCTTACAGTAATTTGATCAATGTATGGGTCTATAACACAGAATTTCAATCAAGCTGGACACCTTGAGTCAGTGTGTATAGCACTCACTGCATAGGAATGAGATAAGGGGCTCGGCGCCTGTGGCTCAACAGGCTAAGGCACCAGCCACGTACACCTGAGCTGGCGGGTTCGAATCTAGCCCAGGGCCCGCCAAACAATGACAGCTGCAACCAAAAAATGGCTGGGCGTGTGGTGGGCGCCTGTCGTGCCAGCTACTTGGGAGGCAGAGGCAAGAGCCTCGCTTGAGCTCAGGAATTAGAGGTTGCTGTGAGCTGTGATGCCACTATCCAGGGTGACAGCTTGAGGCTCTGTCTCAAAAAAAAAAAAAAGGAATGAGATAAGGGACAGCACTGTGAGGGTCAGTGAGAGACCACTTTCTTTGGTGGAGGGTGGTTCAACCACCTCAGTGAATAAAGGGGCAGAGGTCTGGAACCTATCAGGATACTGCTGAGCAACACTGGGTTGTGTTACAGAGAGCCAGATGGGCGACAGTGGAGTTGGCTCCTGTGCAGCCTGGTTTTGGGAAGTGGAGAAGGGGGAAAGCTGAAGTCTCTACCATCAATAGCACAATTCCTTTCCAAGGATCATAATCACAGGAACCTTTGCAGGGCTTCCCAGGGCGGCCTAAAGCACTCCTCTCTACTTGACCTTGGAGCCTATCCCTACTCTGCTTTCCTTGGGACTTGCTGAGGGGGAAAAACCACATGCTCAATGCTCAGGAGGAAGGCAGGTTCTACAGGGTTGGGACAGTAGAGGTTTGGAAACAGAACTGGCTTGCTGGTCTGTCTTGGGGGACCCAAGTTACCTGTTTTCCTTTGAAAGTACAAAGGATGGGCTTTCTGGAGTATTCCTACAGAAATCTAGCTTATAGACGTTTGCCAAATTTGAGAGGGGCAATGGAGGTAGGAAATAACTGATAAGGGCCAGTTGTAGACTTAATCTAACAAACCTCAAAAAACATGCCATGGAGTCTAAGTGGGGTATAAAGGACATTCACTTCTAGGCTCTTCATCTGGACACCACTGCTCTGATATTAGGGGACTGAGCACTAGTCAAGCTCTGGATATTCAAGGATAAATCAGGCACCAGATAAGGCATCTCTCTCCTGACAGAGAACCCAGGCTGGCCAGGCCAGAGACCTTGAACATGAAGACTCTTTAAGTTGGGTTAGTGCTTCTACTAGTTGTGCTCCCTTTCTGATGAACCACTACAGGAAATCAGTCCAGAATAGAGGTACTGCATGGGCTACAGAGAAGTCCCTCCTCCATCCACACAGGTAAAAGAAGTCTCTTAATTATTTGTCTCACCATTTTACATGGAACCTCTCTGGTCAGAGTCAATAGGAGGAGAAAAGCTGGACTCCTAGTTTTGAGTTCTTGGCTCAGGTAATACTCAATTCCTCATTCTCTGTTGAGGATATGAAAGAGAGTAGGCCTCTCAAGGACAGCAGCAACCCTCTCTTCCCTGTTTTCAGAGATAGTATTGATAAGCAGCTTGTGCATACTTTACCACTTAGGGTAGAAATCAAACCTTGTGTTTCTTTACATTGAGATATGGTTGGTATGTGTCCTGGCTCAAACAACACCACGGCTAAGAATGGAAAGGAAGGAATTCCATCTTGGTCTAGGCCATTAAACCATTAATTATTATTGTTTTACTTTACTTAGGACCACTGATCAGTTTGAAGATAAAACACCTCCCAAAGCTAGCAGTCAGTGGTTCTTAATCCTTTTCTCACATATGTTTGGGAAACTGAAGAAGGGATGGACCTACCCTCCAGAAAAACGTGTATGACAAGATATTAAACACAAAACATACAAGTTGGAAGCAAGGAACTGTAGAATTCCTGCACCCAGGTTACCAATCCCAGCTGTAGGACAGAAGACAGCTGCATACCTGGGCAGTTTCTCTGGACTTCCTTCCAGGAGCTCTACTTGCCCAACTGTTGGCACACACAGAACATCCCCTTCCTGGACTAACCTGGAACACAGCAGTAGCCCTGGTCAGCTCACAATGAGGGTTAAGAGCATGTGCCTGACACATCTCCCCCCTGCCCCCAAGAGGTCCCAAGCAATTCTCTAGGGAACACATCAGACCTAGGATGGACTGGAGGAAATGGTGGAAAGACTTGGGGATCAGATTCCAGAGAGGGGCAGAGCAAGATCCTAGTTCTTTTGGAAGCCTCTTTAATCAAACAGGTTTCTGTTCAGAGTACCCAAATTCACATTGTTTAGATTTCTCTTCTGTGGTCTGCTTGACATAATGAAAGGTTCCTATCTACAATTTGCCTAAAACGTGGCTTCCTATAACAGGAAGCTCTGGGGAACATGGATCTAAGGCATGGGAGAGGAGAGTGGTAAGGGTGAGATGCTATGCTCTTTCAAAGGGTAAGTAGCTAACCTGGGTGTCTGAAAGTGCCGGTAAAGAACATGGTCATAATTTCCATTAGTGCTGTAGTGGGGAGAAGACACAATTTCAATGTGTAACTCTCTGGCAAATGGAGGCCCAGGCAGCAGTGAGCAGCTTCCTTTGTCTTCGGGGGCAATGGAGCCTTCCAAGAACCTCTATTAGAGAAATAACCACCACTTTATAAACTTTTCCTATGGACACAGGCTCTGCTTTCTTAGCAGCCAATTTATCTCCTTTCATCTTCTATCCTTCCCCTAATCACAAGGCTTTGGGGAGGTTAAGGCTTGAGGTAGCAAAGGTGAATACTTCTACCTTCCCTGGAAAACAAAACTTTTCCCTTTAACAGGTAGCAAGAAGAGATACTATTTCCTTTCTTGACTCTAGCTCCAAAAACTTGGCCCAGAGCCAGTGAAATGGTAAAGACATTCATTCCCACAAATCCTTTGGGTGATACCAGGCAAGCCTTGAGAGTAACATTAAGTGACTGGGAAAAGGATATCATCTCACTGAAGCTGAAAGAGTTCCTGACATCCCATAATTATTAATTGGTTACTCCAGCATTGCCCAATAGCACCTTCTACAATGATGGAAATATTCTATACCTACATGTGGCCACTAAGCACTTAAAATGTGGCTAAAGTGACCAGGCTCTATGGCTCACATCTATGATCACAACACTTTAGTTCTTCTTTAGGACAGGAGTTTGAGATCACCATAGGCAATACAGCAACACCCCATCTCTTAAAAAAAATTTTTAGGCTGGGTGCAGTGGCTCACACCTATGATCCTAGTGCTTTGGGAGGCCAAGGCAGGTGGATTGCCTGAGCTCACAGGTTTGAGACCAGCCTAAGGAAGAGTGAGACCCTATCTCTAAAAATAGCCAGACGTTGTGGCAGGCACCTGTAGTCCCAGCTACTCCGGAGGCTGAGGCAAGAGAATTACTTGAGCCCAAGAGTTTGATGTTGCTGTGAGCCGTGACACCACAGCACTCTACTAAGGGTGACAAAGTGATACTGTTTCCAAAAAAAAAAAATTTTTTTTAAATTAGCGAGTGTGTGGATGGGCATGGTGGCTCATACCTGTAATCCCAGCACTCTGGGAGGTGGATGGATTGCTTGAGCTCAGGAGGTTTTTTGGGGGTTTTTTTTTGGTAGAGATAGTCTCACTTTATCACCTTCGGTGGAGTGCCATGGTGTCACACAGCTCACAGCAACCTCCAACTCCTGGGCTTAGGCAATTCTCTTGCCTCAGCCTCCCAAGTAGCTGGGACTACAGGTGCCTGCCACAACGCCCAGCTATTTTTCTGTTTTTGCAGTTCGGCCGAGGCGGGGTTTGAACCCGACACCTTCGGTATATGGGGCCGGCGCCCTACTCGATGAGCCACAGGCGCTTCCCAGTTCAGGAGTTTTGAGACCAGCTTGAGCAAGAGTGAGATCCTATTTCTTTTCTTTTCTTTTTTTTTTTTAGAGACAGAGTCTTACTTTATTGCCCTCAGTAGAGTGCTGTAGCATCACAGCTCACAGCAACCTCCAACTCCTGGGCTTAGGCGGTTCTCTTGTCTCAGCCTCCTGAGTAGCTGGGACTACAGGCAGCCACCAGAACACCCAGCTATTTTTTTGTTGCAGTTTGGCCAGGGCCAGGTTTGAACCTGCCACCCTTGGTATCTGGGGCCCATGCCATCCAAAGACCCCATTTCTACTAAAAATGCAAACCTGTGGCTCGGTGCCTGTACCTCGAGTGGCTAAGGTGCCAGCCATATACACCTGAGCTGGCGGGTTCAAATCCAGTCCAGACCTGCCAAACGACGACGGCTGCAACCAAAAAATAGCCAGGTGTTGTGGCGGGTGCCTGTAGTCCCAGCTTCTTGGGAGGCGGAGGCAGGAGAATTGCTTGAGCCCAGGAATTAGAGGCTGCTATGAGCTATGATGCCACAGCACTCTACCAAGGGTGACCAAAAAAAAAAAATTGCTTGGTGTGTTGGTATGCACCGATAGTCCCAGCTACTTAGGAGGCTGAGCTCCCCTACTCCCCACCAAATGTGGCTAAAACAACTGAAGAACTGAATTTTTTACTCGATTTAGTTTAAATTACTTTATATTTAATTGTACAGTACCAGCCTATAAACATTATACTGTATTTGTGCCCCCCTAAATGCAACTGTCTTCTTGAAGTAAAGGCAGAAAACAAAAATTCTCTGGGATGCATTTAATAAAAAATATTAAAATTAAACACCAGGCTGCAAAGATAATAAAGAGCCCTTTCCTTCAATTTACAATATGTAATTGAAGATTAGACAGATTAGGTAATCATAACCAAGCCAAAAAAAGTAAATGCCCCAAAAAAGGTTCAAAATGCTATATAAGAAGTCATGTTATATTTGGGGTGGAGAGCCTATGAAAGGCTTTGCGAAGGTGTCACCTTTAACTTTTTTTTTTTTTTTTTGAGACAGAGCCTCTAGCTCTCACCCAGGGTAGAGTGCTGTGGCATCACAGCTCACAGCAACCTCCAATTCCTGGGCTCAAGCGAGTCTCCTGCCTCCGCCTCCCAAGTAGCTGGGACTACAGGCGCCCGCCACAATGCCCGGCCATTTTTTGTTTTGTTTTGTTTTGGGTTTTTTTTGGTTACAGCCGTCGTTGTTATTTGGCAGGCCTGGGCTGGATTCAAAACTGCCAACTCAGGTATATGTGGCTGGCGCCTTAGCCACTTGAGCCACAGGCACCGAGCCCAAAGACCCTTTTTAAAGAGATACTTATATTTTTTATTTTCTTTTTTGAGGTAAAGTCTTAAATTGTCACTGGGCTAGAGTGCAGTGGTGTCATCATAGCTCATAGCAACCTCAAGCTCCTGGGCTCAAGTAATCCTCCTGCCTCAGCCTCCCAAGTAGCTGGGATTACAGGTGCCCACTACCATGCCTAGCTAATTTTTTGTTTTTAGTAGAGAGAGGTATCACTGTTCCTCAGGCTGGTCATTTAAATTATTTTTTAATCATGACTATGAAAGCTACAGTGACCGCCTGTGTGTGGTGCTGAGGCCTCGAGGGGACTCAGGTGGCTGCAGCATGACTCGCCTCCACTTTTCATCAGAGCAGGTAGGGGTCAGCACAGCGAAGAAGGCAGATGTGTGCAGACACACTTTGAGAGCCACACTGACTTAGGGGATCTTTTAAGTCCTTTATCAAGCAGTGGAAAATGAGTTTCGTTTTAATAAATGAGGCTTTAAAAGTCATTGGTTGTCACCCACGTCTTCCTGGCTGCACTGTCCCCTAGCAAATTGGGGTAGAAAGCAGTCTCTGCAGCCTGCAGCCTCTCTGAGTATGAAACCATCATAAATTGTGTCATTGGCACCTCACACAGGGAACAGCAGTCTGCAGCTGCTGGGTGGTACTGATGGGGAGTCACAAACACCAGATTGACCCCCACCCCGTGTGGTTGCTCCAGAGGGTTTGGTCGGGGTTTGGAGGCATTCCCCATCCCTGAGAGCATCACAGCGTGTGTTGCTTATGTGTTGTTTTTCTTTTCCTTCAGAATATTGACATCACAAACTTCAGCAGCAGCTGGAATGACGGGCTGGCCTTCTGCGCCCTCCTGCATACCTACCTGCCAGCCCACATTCCGTATCAAGAGCTGAACAGCCAAGATAAGGTAAGGTGGGCTCCGGAAGGGCGGGCTCTTGGTGTCTGCCTCACCGAGGAAGAGGCAGGAGGAGAGCCAGGGTCAGCGCCTGCCCTCGCCGCCATGTCGCAGCACCCACCTCGCCTCAGTCTGAGGTCTGGTCCTCGGTGCTGAGGCTGCAGTTCTGACCCACCTTGTGTGGGACATTTGACCTGTGCAGAGTTTCCCAGGTGATATTGTTCCCTATGGGAGTGGCCAGTCCTGCCAGGGTGACATTTAGGATTGAGGACTTCACCAGGAAGGGCTGAGGGGGCTGTTCAGGGCAAGAGCAGTAGGCTGCACTCTGCGGCCCCTCTGTACTGTGGATCTGAGAGTCTGCGCCTCTGTTTGAGGCTGCCCAGCCCTTTGCCCTGCAGACAGCCCTGGAGACCCACTGCAGGAGCTCATTTGGTGGTGTTCACTAGCTTGGGATGTGGGTCTAAGAGGCCCAGGACCGGCATGTCACGAGTGCAGCTTTTCTATAGTGAGAGGGCATGAGCGTTAGGAGAGTGGACAGGACCTCTGAGGGCACCAGGTGGAGGTGGGCGTCGTCTTCCCCAGGCAGCTTGTGGGGGCCGTGTGACCTTTCTCCTGTATTGTTCGTACACTGGAGACAACGTTTTCTTTTACAGAGGAGGAACTTCACTCTGGCTTTCCAGGCTGCTGAAAGTGTTGGCATCAAATCCACACTGGTGAGTCCCCGTCCCCTGAATCACTGGCAGGGCCCTTCTGGTCAGGAAGACCTTTGTCTCTTTTAAGCTGACACCCTGTGGTCACTGGGCCCAGGGAGGGTCCTGTGCATCTAGGGTGCAGACATGGCATTTCACCCCCCCTCCCGTGAGCACGGGCAGCACCAGACCCACCATGGGACTGCACCTTGTAGTGGTCTCTTCCATGAAGGGCAGAAGACAGGTCTATTCACCGCTATGAATGTCACCATCAGGGGTACCTTCCAGCAGAGTGTCTGCTTTTAGTTGGCCCAGAGGGAGAGGGCCCGGTGATTGAGAGGCTGAAGAGTATCCCACCTTCCTCACCAGGGCTGTGGAGCCCTGTGTGTTCCGGCCCTATGCTCTTCTCAGGCCGCGGTGGGCCTGAAACCACAGACAGGCTTCTGTGTTCATCAGTCTGACTGGGGGAGGAAGTACTGCAGCCAGATCCAAAGCTGCGCGGCACACTTAGAAAGTCTTTTAATTAAGTAAACTGGAACTGCAGCGTCCTCTGCAGCCCTCCGGGGCCACCTCCCCAACCCTAGGTATCCACCGCCTTAAACCAGGACACCTGGACACTCCATACGGAAGGACTTACTGTCATATTCTCACCACAAGAGGGGTCAAGGCACAAGCATATCTTCTAAATTCAGAGTTTGCTTTTCTAGGATAGTCTCTATTCAACTGTTCACTTTAGGGAAAAATAAGTTAAAAATTTTCCCCATTACTTGATATTTTACATCACATGTCTAGAGTTTGTATATATAAAAAGCAAGCTGTTCCTCACCCTAAAAACTGTTTATGGTCCAGATTCTCTGTGCTGTGTCTCCCCCAAGTGCTCAGCGGGTACCTGTGTTCCTCGCTCCCTGAAGGATCCCCAGCTCAGGCCCCTCGGGGTGTGCTCAGTGGCTTTGTGGCTCTTTTTAAGGCCTTGGTCACTCTTTTTTTTTTTTTTTCTTTTTGAGACAGAGCCTCAAGCTGTCACCCTAGATAGAGCGCTGTGGCGTCACAGCTCACAGCAACCTCCAATTCCTGGGCTCAAGTGAGTCTCTTGCCTCCGCCTCCCAAGTAGCAGGAACCACAGGCGCCCGCCACAACACCCAGCCATTTCTTGGTTGCAGCCATGATTGTTGTTTCGCAGGCCTGGGCTGGATTCGAACCCACTAGCTCAGGTGTACATGGCTGGCGCCTTAGCCCGGTGAGCCACAGGCACCGAGTCCCTTGGTCACTCTTTTTAAGGCCTCTCCGACACCAGGGCAGGTGTGGGGTAGAGGCAGCCTACAGTTTTCCAAGTTCATTTCCCTGCTTTACCAGTGCACAGTAAAAGAACAGCATCTTCCATGGTTTCAGACTCTTACTCATGATGAAGGTCATCAGCGTGCTGGTTCTAGGAGGCCCAACACAGACCAGGGGAGATATCCCAGGTGGGGGCCTGGTGCTGAGAGGGAGGTTTCCCCAGACTAGCTGAAACTTTCCAGCCCCAAAGAGGTGTGCAGGGAGCAGGGAGGTATTCCCGCATTTGCCTCTGGGGCAGGAATAGGTAGCTCAGGGGCCCTTGGTGGAGGCAAAGGAGGCATCCTTGCCCTGGCCTTTGAAACATGTAACCTTAGATTAGAAATCCTTCAAGGCTCGTCCATCCCTAAGAGCCCATATCACTGCAGCCATGAGCCAGCCAAGAGGTGACCTGCTGTTCTAACTGAGCCTCTTTCTTTCTGTGTCAGGACATTAATGAGATGGTGCGGACTGAACGGCCAGATTGGCAGAACGTGATGCTGTACGTGACGGCCATCTACAAGTACTTTGAAACCTGAGCACAATGGGAGGAGCTGCCCCAATTGCGGGGGACCCTCTGCAGTTACCAAGCAACACCAACGCCATTAGCTACGCACCCCCATAAAGCTTTCAGCCACTCTGGGCTGCCCCGCAGCATGTGAGCCTCCAGCCCGCGGCCTCTGCACTGGGGAGAACTCATCCATGTGGCCTGAAGCTCGGGCCAGAGCTCCTCCCGCAAGACCCTCCACTCAGGCTGCGTGGACTCAGCATGACACACAGGCCGCTGGCTGCTGGAGTTTTCTTTCTCAAAGGAACATTGAACATGTCTGCTCTGGGGTGCGGATAAAGGGCTCAACGCACAGCTGAACTCGGGAGAGGGGGTTAAGTTATGTGGGAAGTTCACACAGGGAAAGCTCTAGCAGCAACACTGCTGGACAGCTGGCCTTGTAGGTCCCATCACTGGGGGCCCAGGGAAGAAAGGCAGTCCTAGCAGAGGTCTCTGCTTCTGAGTGCTCAGGGCCCTTGACTGGGGCCTGGGCTCAAGGAACAGAGCACCACAGAAGTGGGTCAGCCACCCTCCCACATGGCAGGGCTGTCCTGGCCATTGCCATTGAGGTCTTGTCACCTTTCACTAAGAGTATCGACCTTGCGGTGCAGGCATCCTGGGCTCAGGCCGGTTGCTGCTGAGTCCTCAGTGCTGGACTGCTTTCAGCAGGAAGTGGTAGCAGGGGCCTCTCCCCCCGCCTAGAAGGGGTTTGCAGCCCCAGCTCTAGCTTTAGGTTTCTGGACAACCAGAACTGGTCATAAGGAATTTTCCTAGTTAAAATTTTTGTTTTGTTATACACAATTTGGGAAAAATAACTGCTATTCTGTTTAGTACCAAAGTAAATTGTTTTAACAGGCATAGAAATACAAAATCTGGATGTGAGCATGGAATGAAGTAGGAAGTAGCAAGAGAATAAAGTAAACAGCTCTAGATACAGGTTAGTGTCACTTTCAAGTTGCTGAGACATGATCCTCCTAGGTGAGAGTTTAAGAAAGTGCCTTAACGTTCCTTGCAGAGGGAGCTGGCTGCCCTCCCCAGGTTCCGGGGCTGCGCTGTTTGAACTGAAGCCTTATATAAAGGTGGTTGCTGAGGTGACCCCCAGGCTGGGACTTTCAGCCCTTTTGGGAACAGGGAGTCTGTGTCTCTCGTGTGCCCAACACGGTAGCTGTTGGTTTGAAGGCTGTCAACATCTGTGATTTCCGGGACCCAGCTGTAAAGCACTATGTGGAATGTTGGCCATCAGCAGAAGTGGGGTCACTGGTCTATGGGCTGGATGGAAGCGGGGCGCCCAGGAGGCCCACCCAGGACCAGCATGGCTGAGGGGTCTGTGTTAAGCATGATGTACTCCGCTAAGAGTTCGCACGTCTGCATGGCTAAGAAGAGAATGTAGTTATCGGTCGGTGTAGTTACGAAGCAGGCTGGGCTATAGGTGTGGCTGCTGACACACACACCGGCCCCAGGTAGCTGCCACATCCCTTTCCTCACAGTCCCTGGCTGGAGGCACGCCGGGGAAATGCCTGTTTCCAGCTAACGCAGGCGATTCTGTACAAGCACAGTCCCGCTGCAGAGCACCGCAGACCAGTTTCCACAGCATCCGGACCCTGACTGAGTTCTGCTCTTGTCCTCACCACTGCGTTGACGCCGGCTGTGTTGTCGCCACGAGTGCCTGACTGTGCGTGAGAGTCCTTTCCAGATGTCTCCCCACTCAGGTTTCCTAAAGTCTCTCTCTTGCTCTCATTTGCCTTCTAGGAGGCCTGTCCACCTGTCTGGAGCCAGGGTGTCTGGTCATGTTTTTTATTTATTATGTCTGGGGGGCTGTTTGTCCTGTGACTGAGACGACTGCCCTGGGTCTCTTGCTGGCCTCAGGAGCCCAGCCCTCACAGCTCATGCAGTAGAGTGAGAGTTTGCTGGAATCTTCTGGACTAAGGCCACTGCCTGTGGGCTCGTATCTGTGCAGATGGCATTTCCTTTCCAGGACCCCGTGGGTCAGTGACATCAGGGCGTGAGGACCAGGGACAGCGACCGAGGGCTGTGCAGTCTGGGGCCTCCTCAGCACCTTCCCCATGGAGATCTGCGTTCAGACGCACAGAGGAGTCCAGAGACATCACTTTTTGTCCTTCCTAATAGGATCCTTCTAACAGTCGGCATTAGGAATGATGATGGATGGTCGAATGTCTTTAAAAGTGCTATTTGAAGGTGCTCTTGTTCCTGTGGCACCTGATGTGAAGCCTCCAGGAAGCCGTTTTACCTCCTCTCCCTTCAAGCACAAGCTTTACTGCAAAAGGGCCAGTTAGTTTCTGTTTCTCTCAATTGCAGGCTTCTGCTGACTGACGATACTTTGTAATTTCGTTCTAGTAAACTTTACTGAATGTATTAAAATGGCTGAAACACAAGGCGCCTGGGCTTTTCCAGCTTGCTCCTCCTTCCTGCCAGTGCTGCCCCTGGATCCTGGCCACGGCTCAGAGGACAGCACCCAGAACCGGGCCTCTGGGCGCAGCAGGGCCGAGGAATCCTCCTGTGGGAAGAACCTGACCACGGGGGTAGGGGGAGTGGCCCAGGTGAGCCCTGTGACCGAGAGAGACAGTGTCAGCCCCTGGCATAGCTGAGACACATGCCTTCCTGAGGGAAGTTGCCCAGAGGAGTTTGTCATTAGAAATGTTGCATTTCGGCTCGGCGCCTATGGCTCAATGGGCTAAGGCGCCAGCCATGTACACCTGAGCTGGCAGGTTCGAATCCAGCCCAGGCCCGCCAAACAACAACGATGGCTGCAACCAAAAAATGGCCAGGTGTTGTGGCGGGCGCCTGTAGTCTCAGCTATTTGGGAGGCGGAGACAAGAGACTCACTTGAGCCCAGGAATTGGAGGTTGCTGTGAGCTGTGATGCCACAGCACTCTATCCAGGGTGACAGCTTGGAGGCTCTGTCTCAAAAAAAAAAAAAAGAATTTGTCATCTAGCCAGGCGTTGTGGCAGGTACCTGTAGTCCCAGCTACTCAGGAGGCTGAGACAAGAGAATTGCCTTAGCCCAGGAGTTGGAGGTTGCTGTGAGCTGTAACACCACATCACTCTACCCACTCTACTGAAGGGCGATAAAGTGAGACTCTGTCTCTACAAAAAAAAAAAAGAAATGTTGCATTTTCTTGGGAGTAATTTTCAGGGTGTATAAGATTATAGAGAATCAAAAAACTTGATGATATACTACCCAGGGGCAGCAAGCGAGCCTTTCTTCCTGCACATCTTGTGTGCAATGAGTAGGGGATCCACCGATGTGACCCAGGCAACACTAATTGTCACCTATGGGCGCCCTTCCTGGACCCCAGACTCCCCAGGGTCAGGTCCAGCCCTCAAGTGAGTGCTGGCCCCTCCAGCAGTCCATAGCTAAGGGTTTGCCAGGACCACGTTTGAATCTCACTGTTTGCACCGTCTGCTACACTGCAGCCCATGTGCAGTGGGAACCGATGGTGCGGCCTCCACACAGCAGAAGAATGACCCTGCCCACCTGCTCATCTGGGTCTCTCCAGGGCCAGCATGGGCAGGCCCTCTTTGGCTGCTGTCCCTAGGTGGGGGTGCCCTCCCATACCCCTCTTTCTGCCTGTTGTGCAGCTGCCTCAAGCTACAGTGAGGCTTCTGGCCCTTCTGTGGCCCAGCCAACTTGAGGCATGCTCAGAGACTGCCCTGCAGGCCCAATGACTCTGCTTCCCTTAACTCTGCTCTCCCTGCCCCAGGGCAGCCCCTGGGGATGGTATCAGTTCCACCTTGACTAATGGTGGAGAGACTAATGGTTCCAGAGTCTCTCTGAGGGGCATCTTTGATGGGCAGGCAGAGAAAGCTATATGAGGAACAGGGACAGACATAACCAGTCTTGGCACACTTGTAGCCCCTGTGTCAGGTAGGTGAGGGTTGGATTCTGGCCAGAGCTCTGACCCCAACAGCTCCGGCCTTCACTGGGCTGCAGCTGGCGCATCAGCAGGAGGCCAGACCCCACCTCACCAGGCCTGGGAGTATAGTGGGGGGCAAGTGAGGGCCAAGTGGAGAGTGGCTGACACAGCCTGCCTCCCCACACCAGGCCCAGGTGCTAGAAGGCAGGGCTTAGTCCTTGTTCCTACTGCCTGGGTCTGTGAGTAGGAGGCTTGCAAGAGGGCCTGTGGTCTTGGAGACTGGGTCCTCAGTAAGGGGAGGCAAACTGTTAAGGGCTAGGCTGACCTTCAGGGGAAGCACAGTTTTAAAATATGTGTGTATATACATTTGCATCTAGTTTAGATAGAGTCTCTGTTGCCCTGGGTACAGTGTTGTGGCTTCATAGCTCACAGCAACCTCAAACTCCTGGGTTCAAATGATCCTCCTGCCTCAGCCTCCCAAGTACCTGCAACTACAGGCACTTGGCTAGTTTTGAGAGTTTTGCTCTTGCTCAGGCTGGTTTTAAACTCCTGAGCTCAGGTGTTCCACCCACCTTGACTTTCCAGAGTGCTGGGATTACTGGGGTGAGCCACTGTACCCAGCCGATGAGAGGCACATGTGAATGGAAGGGACAGACTGGCCATCACAGGTGACAGCGTACCTGAGGCTTCTGCCCAGATGAGCACAGAGAGGGAGCTGTGACACCCAGGTTGGCCACCAACACTTTGGGAAGCGCTGGGGCTATTCCCACCTCTGCAAAGTGGGGGCCTCCTGAACCTTCCTGCCAGGATCTTTCTCTGACCCAGGGTCCTCCCACCCCCACTGGAGAAGTTGGGGAGCACCTTGGCCTGGCCTGGCTGTTTCCCAGGGACCCCTCCTAGCAGTCATCAGCTGCTGGGACCTAGCTGGTATGTCATCCCTGATGTGGCTCAGCTGGCCCCAGAGCAAACAATGAGGGCCAGAGGCCGCCCAGGTGCATCCTGGGCAGGAACAAAGGGCCAGCGGGGGTAGGCAGCCTGAGAAAGGAATTCAGGGCCCAGCTGGCCGTGGCCTGGCCTGAGGAGTCTGGGCCTGGATGGAAAGGCGGGTGCTCACAACCCTTCCAGGGCCTGCCCGGTGCTGGGCAGGGAAACCAAGACCCTGCGTTAGGAAATGAGTATGGCCAGGGACCGCCTGTGCCTCCCGAGGGGCAGTGTCCTCTGTCAGAACAGGCCTGTGCCCCTCACCCTCGTAGCTCCCTCGGGCTCCTGCACAGGCACTGCCCCCAACCCCAGGCTGGGCACCTGAGAAGACCTGTCACGGCTGGGGAAGGCACGGGGCTGGCTGGGAGCAGCAAGGCCAAGTGCTGAGGACACGGGGCTACTCCTGGAGCAGGCAGCTGGCCAACAGCTGTCCACACGCCATTCCCCTGGTTACTGGGCTGAAGGGCTCTGGCCTGTGCTCAGTCTCTGGACAATGGCCTCACTGGAGATCTGGGCCAGGCACCTGACAGGTGGCACTCCCCTGCTCTGATGGGCTGGCAAGGGACCTTCTGTCAGGGAGGAGTAGGGGCCTGGCCTGGGTGCTCTGCCCCGTGAACAGAGAGGGCTTTGGTGGTGGGACCTTGAGGACCACAGCAGGAGCAAGCCTGGTGTGTTCTCGGCCAGACCATGTGTTGGGAGAAAGGCAGAGGGGAGAATCAATGGGGCCCACACGTGGGTCATGGAGAATCGTCTGCCTGCTGCTTTTTGCCTCACGAGTCCCCGTCACCCCTTCAGGGCAACTCTCAAGACAGGTGCTCACCAGCATATCCGTCGAGTAAGGACTCAGAGGAATAGAGGTCCAACAGGGATAGGCAGGAGGCATTTGTCCCCAGAAGGAAGGGTGGGGTGCCGAGGACCTAGGAGGGCTCCTAGCTGTCCCTCACAGCTGGCTCTAGCTTAGCTCCAGGAGATGGCAATGCAGAAACAGGACAGTCTCATTTTAGAGGTGAGGAACTGGACACTGCCTTGAAGGCCTTTGGGAAAGCCACAGCACTAGGTCAGTCCAGTCTCTGGTCCCATGGGGAGTGTCCCCACCTGGTGAGAGGAGCTGCCTCGCTAAGGACACCAGAGGTCGTAGGAGAATGAGGCAGGCAGCTCCCTTGAACAGAGGTTCCACCAGAGCCTCCTTGGGGACAGGAAAGACTGCAGGGCCAGGGGTTTGGGAGCTCTGAGGTTGGAAAGGCATCTGAGATAGGGCGGCAGGGTCAACAGCATCCCCAGAGTCTTACGTGAGCCTCTGACCTCAGCTCCCCCTATTCTTCACCTTGCAATGGAAGCCGGGCTAGCCAAGTGAAGTAGGAGCCCAGGCTTTGGCCCCGGGAATGAACCAGGGAAGCTGCCAGACAATCAAGGCCAAGTCTAGGCAAGTGCTGGTCACTGCCACAGGGCCTGGGCTCCTCCCAACATGCTTGCCAGGTGCCTGTACATCCCTCCCCACTCCCCACTTCTACCTGCAGAGGGTGGTGGCTGCTGTGAGAGAAGTCATGCCCCATCCTGACCTCAGCCTTAGGGTCTAGCCTGGAAGTGGGCAAGCCCATCCACTCTGGGTCTCTAGCCTTAACCCTACTGGTCCCAGGAGATTCTAGAATGCAAGGGTTCCAGCAAGCCCTTAGCCACCAACACCCATTCCATCTCACTCTGGTTATCCTCCTAGAAATAAAATTGGGGTTAGTCTACATCCATCCCTTTGCATAGCTGGGCTGGGGCTGGATGTGAGCTGGTTACCAATTAGAAGCCTCCAAAAGGGGGTGGGGGAGGATGGGACACCAAAGGAATTCCCAGCCCCAGAGCAGACACAACTCCCTACCTCCTTACTAGAAGTGGGGTAGGGAGGACCAGGGACACGCAGGGCACAGGGCCCCTTGCTGAGGTAGGAGAGGCAGAAAGGACATTGAAAAGTGGGACCACCAGGCGGCGCCTGTGGCTCAGTGAGTAGGGCACCGGCCCCACATACCAAGGATGGCGAATTTGAACCCGGCCCCGGCCAAACTGCAACAAAATTGGGCGTCATGGAGGGCGCCTGTAGTCCCAGCTACTCGGGAGGCTGAGGCAAGAGAATGCCTAAGCCCAGGAGTTGGAGGTTGCTGTGAGCTGTGACGCCACAGCACTCTACCGAGGACGATTAAGTGAGACTCTGTCTCAAAAAAAAAAAAGAAAGAAAGAAAATGAAAATTTGGACCACCTTCCAGGAGGCATCCTTTGAGTTCAGATGCCAGCTGGCCTGGGCAAGGCTCGGGGAAAGGGGTGGAGGTGGGTAGGGCAGAACGCGGACCAGGCAGGGCCTTGAACTTGTAGTAAGGGCACTGGAGTTTATCCCTCAGAAATTGGGGGTTCATGGAAAGACTGGAGGAGGGGACGGCACTGGTCACCCACTTTCCGCGGCATAGCTGGACTTTGGGAAGGGTTGACACAGAAGGGAACCATCCAGCCTAGCTGTAATTAATAAAACAAACAAAACAAAAAACAGCAGAGGCGGCCCTGGGGACTTCATGGAAGAGGAGTGAGGGGTGGGGCCCGAGGGCTGCGACCCACGGGGAGAGGGAAAGAGAGGAGGTGTGGCGCCGGAGACGGACGCGAGCCCGGGGCTGCCGCGCTGCGGGAGGCGGGCGGGGATGCGGCGCGGTGCGGGCTCGCGGGCCTGTCCGGAACGTCGGGGGGCCCGCGGACGGCGCCTCTGATCCTCGCCGGGTCTGCGACCTCGGTCTCCCCGCGCGGCGGGGCGGGGCGGGGGCCGGCGGGGCCGGAAGCCGCCTGCAGGGGGCGCCCTGAGCGGCGCGGCCGGAGCCGGAGCTGGAGCCGGAGCCGACGCCGAGACAGCGGGAGCCGGCGCGCGAGCCGCAGGTCAGCCGGGGGGTCGGTCCGGGGTCGCGGGGGTCCGGGGCGTGGAGCCGTCCGAGGCTCCGGACCGGGAGGGCGGGGAGGCTCGGGGCCCCTCCCTTCAGGGAACCCCGCCGCCCGAGAGCGAGTTCGCCGGCGTCCGGGTCCGAGTCCTGCCCCGTGGCGGCCACTGGCACGGCCTGGGCAGGGGCGGCTCGGACGCAGTCACGACCCCGGGCCGGCCGGGGTGGGCGTGCAGACCCCCGAGCGCCCCGGCCGGCCGGGAAGGCGCGCGGGGACGCAGGGCGCGGGCGCGGGCGGAGAGCGCCGCCGTCCGTGCGGGCGCCGCGGGCCGCCCAGAGCGCCTGGCTGAGCCCCGGGCTCGCCTGCACCAGGGCTGGGCTGGGGGCGCAGCGGCGCGGCCGGAGGGAGGACACATCGGACCCAGGGACCAGAGAGGACTTCTCCGGGGGGAGGACGCCGGGGCGGGGACCGGTGCCGCCGAGGGAGCGCCCGGGGCGCGGTGGGAAAGGCGGGTCTGGAACTCGGGCCGAGCGCGCGGGCGCGTCCCGTGGACGGCGGTGGCGGGAATGGGCTTCGGGGGACCCAGGAGAGGCCGGGAACGGGCGCGGTGGGTCCGCGCGCTCGGACGGTCCTGGCGGTCTGCCTGACTGCCCCAAGCGGAGGTGGGAATGGCGGGAATGGTGACGGCCCTCGAGGGATTTGGCGCAGGACTGCCCGAGAGCTCCAGAGGGGCCGCTGGCCGGCGGAGCGCAGAGCCCCGCGTTCTGGCCATTTCGACTTCAGTTTCCCTGGACGATGGGAAGGAGAGACGAGGGCTGCGCTTGGGCCGGGGAGCTGGGACCCTGAGGGGAGGAGCAGGTGTTCTCTCGATCCTTGGAGGGGGTGCGCGTCACCTCTGGCCAGCTCCCCTTTACTACAGGCTGCCGCCCGCAGGGCTGGGGACTGGGGCTCAGGCCTGCCTCAGCTGTCCAGCTCCCCCCGGACTCGCAGACTCTATACCCTCCTGGTGACTCCTCATGCCACCTCGGGGCCCAGCCAGGCCTGCCCCTGCTGTGCCGGCCCTGAGCATCGTGGCAGAGCGCTCTGTGGAGCCCGGCATCCCCAGGAGGCTGCCTCAGTATCAGGGGCAACCTTGTTGGTCCTGCTGCGGCTGCTCCGAGGCCTTGGGTGGGGCTGGGAAGGCCTGAGGGCAGCCCCCACCCTTCATCCTAGCAGATCCCTGGCAGGGACGCTTCACAGGCCAGTCTGCTGGCCATGGTGTCAACGCCTCATCGTTCTGCCCTTGCCTCTTGGGCTCTACCAGGGCCTAGTGTTTCTCAGGCGAATCCCAGCCACTGGTCCTCCATCTCTGTACCCTCAGTGGCCACATTCTGGATGGAGCTGGCTTCCCTGTTCACCATCTCAAGGAGGCCAGGCTGTCCAGACGTGTCTGGTGGGAGGCAGACTTTGTCTCTGGGGGCTTGTCTGCAGTGGCCTGTGAAGTCCAGGTTCCTGAACGCGCCTTGGGGCCTGCACTCCAGAGTCTGCAGCCTAAAAAGGCAATAGCCAGCCAGCCTCAAGGGCAGCCCAATAGAGGGTGATTTCAAGGGTCTAACCCGGGTTCTGGGTTCTGATTCTGCCTCTTAGCTCACTGGCTTGGCAAGTTGCTTCTCTGCTTCTCCCAGGAATCCGTTGTCTCCTGTGTAGAAAGGTCAAGGGTGCTGATCACGTGATGGCTAATGTGGAGAAGGGATGAGAAACAGGCATTTTCTGAGGGGGTGGGGAAGGGCAGACCTGAGGTCAGGTTGGAGTCTGTGCTGGAGCTGGGGATCCCTGGGGGAAGGTGTTAGCGTCAAAGGTCAGGGGACACCACCAGCGATTGCTGTTGGTAGAGGGGTGTGTGAACTGGAGTTGGCTCGAGAGCAAGCCTGTGGCTTCAGGGCATCACGCCTTACAAAGTCCAGGGCCTGTGGGGCCTGGGCAGCACCTGAATGAGACCACAGCCCCTGGTGGCTCTCAGCAGTGACCTGGACCCCCACAGCAGGAATGCTGCATACCCGTAACCTAATTCCTAAGCCCCTAACCCAGAACGAGCTGGATCGCCATCCCAACTGCCTTTGTGGGGTCTGTCTGGTCTGGAGTGACTGAAACCAGGCTCTGAGAGCAGTGCAGAGAAGTGGAGGACGTCCACAGGCATGAAGGTGGGAAGGGTGGGCTGGAAAGGGTTTGGGGGGTGTGCGGTGGGCGTGCTGCAAACAGACCACCCCAGTCGGTTGTGAAGTTAGCAAAAGGGAGGATCCCAGCTCCCAGGAGAGAGGTCTGTGCAGCTGGGGCTGCACAGGGAAGGGTTGGCCTGAGGGACTTGGTCAGAGGTGAGTGGTCTGGAGGCTGGAGGGAGCAGAGGGGCTGAGGAGCCGAAGTGGGTCCCCAGTGGGAGAAGGGAAAGGAACTGGAATGCAGAGAGGAGCCCCGAGGGCCTGCTCCCCTCCTCCGTAGGGCCTGGGGCTCTGAGTGGTGGTAAGGGGCAGTTTGTGGCAGAGAAGATGTCCCCCAACCCCGGCAGCTGGTTGCCCTGGGATCCTGCCAGAGACTGAGGAGGGTCTGGACCAGTGGTTCTCAATCTTCCTAATGCTGCGACCCTTTAGTACAGTTCCTCATGTTGTGGTGACCTCCAACCGTAAAATTATTTTCAGTGCTACTTCATAACTGCAATTTTGCTACTGTTATGAATCGTAATGTAAATATCTGATATTAGGCGACCCCTGCGAAAGGGTCGTTCAACCCCCAAAGGGGTCGCAACCTACAGGTTGAGAACCGCTGGTCTAGACAGAGAGGGGAAGCAGCTGGCCCTTAGGCCAGCACACAGGAAGGGACGGAAGCACAGGACAGGCAGCAGTCCACTTTCCAGGACTGCCTCGAGCTGTCTCTGACAGTCCTGTTTTATTTACTACAGTCTCTTCCCTTCACCTCCTGTCCTCCACGTCCAGGACATATGACCCTTCCTGTGAGAAGACTTTTGGGACTCACACCCCTATGTTCTGCCCAGGTCCCTGGCAGTTGCTGTCACCTGGAGGAGAGGCCGCCTGAGCTGGCCGAGTTGACTCAGTGGTCTGCTTTGGTGCCTCCTCTGGTGTCTGGGCTGCAGGTCTCTGCCCAGCGGCCCCCAGGCCGGCCATTAGTTGCTGGTGATTCCCATCTGACCCCTCTGGCCTCTGTAGACCCTGAGCCAGCTGAGAGGGGGAGGTAGCTGCTCAGTGTGGACGCCACAGTGGCTAGGCTGGGCGGGTGTACCCCAAGCCCAGGGTGGCCCGATCTCCCTCCTTCAACCCCCAGGGGTTCAATGTCATACCCCTGGCCCAGAGACCCCAGCTGTGGGTCCATCCCACCCTCAGTACAGCTGCCCCCAGGCATCCCCTGGGGCCCTGCACCTAACACCACCCCACCCCCCCAAAAGCCTCCTGCAAGGCCCCCACCCCAGACCCTGTTTTCGGGGCCATCCAGAAACCTCCCCATGTTCCCTCTTCAGGGGGCACAGAACCTGTCATCCGCCATCTGGGGGAGGTACAGGTGCTGTGCCTTTCACGTGATGTTGATGTCCTGTGACCTAAGCACAGCGTACAGAGGGCAAGCCTGTTGCTCAGCTCCCAGGGAGCGTGTGACAGAACAGGCGTGGCCCTTTCATCCCTGTGTGAGGGACAGCCCCCTGCTGAGTATGAGGGGTAGTAGCCACCTTGGGTGGGGCGAGGAAAGGAGGTCTGTGGCTTCTCTGGCATCTGTCCTGACTCGTGGGACTGGCAGGGCCCATCCTCACCCCGGTGGAGGGCGGGGAGCTGGGGCAGGCTGCCCAGGGCTGGGGTGAATGGAGGCAGCCCCCAGGGCTGGCAATGTGGGATCTGTGAGGTTGCTGAGTGTCTCCGCCTCCAGCTGCAAGGAGCTGGTTCCTGCCCACATCCTGCCCCAGGGGCAGAGAGTGGCAGCTGCACACCCAGGCAGTGGGGGCAGGGTACCCTGGGGCACTGGGCCCAGCCTGCACCCCGTGCCCGAAGTGGGGGTCGCCGCGCAGCCTTGGAGCAGGGAGGGACGAGAGCAGACACGTGGTTGTGGCTCACCTCCAGGCAGCACCAGAGGCACCTGCCGCTGATGGGTTTGGAAGAGGCTCAGTGCGTCCTGGGGCCCTGGTGCTCTGGGAGGCTTGCGGCCCACCCCAAACACCAGTTCCAGCAGAGCCAGCCGAGGGCCTGTGTTTGGGAGAGGAGAGCCTGCCGTCCAGCTGCTGCTGTCCGCTCCTGCTGAGACACACGCTGGTGCGTCCCGATCTACCTTCTGTACCTCTCAACTGCTTCTGTGCACCCTTTGTCTCTTTGTGAGGTTCTGTGGAAATTCCTCGGTGCTGTCTTCAATCCCTGTCTCTTCGGCTGTGTGCATGTCTGAAGCCCGTCACATCCCTGGTGTTCTTCAGTGTCTGCTGTTCATTTCCAGGAGTTTGTATTATTTCCTGTTGGCATCCACCTGTTCTTGTTTCATTTCTATCATTTGGTTCCTAAGTTCTCTTTCCTTTTTATAAATGCTATTCTTTTCTGTGTCTCTTTGAAGATGCTGAATGTCTTGAAAAATCATAATTAGATTGCTCTATTACTTTCCTTTCTTCAGGGATTAATTCATGTCCATATTTTTGATACTGTTGCTTATCTTTCTTAGTCTTAATTTTCCTCTCCTGCTTTGAAATGGTGGGTTACAGCTAGTCTTAAGTATGAGCTGAGGTCCTGGAGACAGGAGTGGCATGTAGGCACTGAAGCCCCAGGCCAACAGCCATCCCTCAGGAGTTTCCTGGGCTCTTTCCTCCCTGGAGAACCCCCTGCCATAGAATCAGGGCCCAAACAGGGCGAAGCATAGCAGTGGGGGAACAGAGCTCCCGGTGGTCCCACAGTTGGGCTGCAGCCTGGCTTTGGTGTAGGTGTTGAGTAAGCATTTTCTATTAAAAAGTAGCAGGATTTTGGCTGGGCACAGTGGCTCACGCCTGTAATCCTGGCATGCTAGGAAGCTGAGATACAATGAGTGTTTAAGGCCAGGAGTTGGGGATGAGCCTGAGCAAGAGTGAGACCCTGCCTTTACAAAAGATACAAAAATTAGCCAGGCATGATGGTGTACGCCTGTAGTCCCAGCTACATAGTTTGAGCCCAGGAATTTGAAGCCATAGTGAGCTGTGATGATGCCACGGCGTTCTAGCTTGGTGACAGCGCAAGGCTCTGCCTAAAAAAAGAAAGAAAAAGAGAAAGAGAGGAAGTAGCAGGAGAATTTGAAGGCTGGGATCCTGGAGCCCAGGAATGGTCCCAGCATGGCTGCTGTGGTTCTGAGTCCCTGCGCCGTGCCCAGAAGCAGATATGCAAGGACACTGCCTGGGAGCCAGTGCATACCTCTGTCCAGCAGGCTCTGGGGGGTCCTAGCCAGCATCTGGGCCTGTGTACACAGAGCCTTGCCCAGCTGATGAACAAGGACCCCGAAGTGGACCAGGAGATGTGTGGGTTTTGATTAAATGGAGTTTTCATGCAAGCAGTTGGGTTGGAGCGGGGGTGAGGGGGACGGCAGGAAGAAGTGGCAGCTTTGACTGCGAGGAACCCTGCATGGGTGTTCTTATCATGCATGTTCCATAGCACACGTCTCCAGTTTTTATGGAATAGCATCTGCCCTATGCCCTGTCCCCAACAAGGGACAATCACAGGGAAGTATTACACTATTAATACTTAATTTCCCCTTGCAGTTAGCAACAGATGACTCAAGGATTAATTAGATACACAGGGCCAAAAGAGAAGGATAGGAAATTGCCGGATCCTGGCCCTACCCCACCCCCTCCTGGGCCTCTGACCTTCCCGTCCCTGAAAGGCTTCTGAAGGGAGGGAAGCTTGAGGGGCCAGAAGGCCCTGGAACCTTCTTCCTGCTGTGTGCTTTATGTGGCATGAGCCCAGGCCTGTGCCCCCCTTCAGTGCTTTTGGTCAGGCTGAGAACGGTCTCTTCACCTCTTTGGGTGCTGCCTTCCTCGTCTGTAAAGGTGGTTCGTGGGGCCCCCAACATCACAGATGACCGTCATTTCCTAAGCTCCTAAGCAGGTGGTGCAAGCTGTTTAAGAGGGTCTGGTGCGGTGTCCTGGCACCCAGGCAGGTAACCTCTCAGAGAGCCTCGAGTTTGGTGGCTTAGCGTGGCTGGCACCAGTGGCCAGCCTCCTTTGTGTATTGCTCCCCAGTTCCACTCAGTGACACATTCATACCTTGAACTTGGCCACAGTGGGAGCATTTAGTGCCATAGAGATTGAACTCAGGCTACCGGTCAGGGTGCCCCAACCCCTGGGCCGATATGCCAGCCTACACCTGGGTAGCCTGTCCCCCCGACGCTCCAGTGGTGGGTGCTCCCGCTCTCTGCCTGCCCCAAGATCATCTCCGGCTCCACTGACCTGCTTTGCTTGGTGCTGGGACGGGACTGGAGGGCAGCTGTGAGTGGATTCTGGTTTGGTAGGGGCCCGAGTTGCCTTGGCAGTGGCTGGAAGAGCCTGCAGGAACGCTAAAGGAAGGGACAGAGAGGGCAGGACATGCAGGGGGAGCCTCATGTGTTCTTAGCCCTGCACAAGGCTGGCCTGGGCAGGAAGAGGTCTTCTGTCCTCAGTGAAACAGTGATCAGCAGGACAGAAGGTGGCTTCAGGGTGGGCGGGAATCAGCCTCTAGTGCTGTTCAGCATGGGGACCCACTGCACAGAAGGTGTTAGGGAGACCCTAAGACTAGGGGTACGCAAGAAGGTCCCCACAAATGAGTGGAGTCTTGCCAAACAGAGGCCTGGCTCAGGCCCCTTGCGGGCTTCTTCAGAGCCAGGCATCCTGGCCTGTGTCGTCAGTCCGGCTCCCTGGCTACCTCACCTTAGCAGAAATGTGGCATGTCCTGCCTCGTCTGCCCCTGGACCCTGGAATCTGGAGGATGGAGTGGGGCGGCATTGGCCTCCCAGCCTGGGCTGGTCAGACTGGCAGGAAGGAGGTCCTGGCCTCCTTTAGCACAGCTTCCCCTAGAGGGGCCGGGAGGATGTCGGCTGGTTGCCTGCTAGATGGTGGGGCTGCTTCTGCTGCTGTGGGTGCTAGTCTGGGAGGTCACCAGGGTGACAGGACAGCACCCAGGAGGAGGCAGGCCAGGTCTAACACCGGCTCTCCCGGTACCTAATAAATGGAGGCCTGTTGGGAGGGTCCCTGGCAAATGCTTGCTCGGGCTACAGGCCAGGAGCACTAGGGGACAGTCAGTCTATGGGGCACCAGCCTTGGTCTGACCTGTCTCTGCCAAGGGCACACGTGTGAGTGGTATTCAGACCCCTCCGGCCGCCACGGGCTGCTCACACCCGTCTGTTTCCGTGGGGGCTCTGACCGCCTTGTCTCTCCTCTCTCCTCCTGTTCCCTGGCCTGTGTCGGATGCTCCATTCTGAGCCTCCTACTGGGGGCGAAAATGCATGTTGGACACAGGAAAACCCCCCAGTGTGGGTGCCCCCTGTGCCTGACCCATTCCAGCCACCTGAGGCACAGACAGCAATAGAGTTAGAAGAAATTTGGGGTTCATCTATCTCAGCCCTGTCACTTCCTGATAAATTTGGGGAGGGGGCTGGCCCTTGAGCAGGGTTAGGGACCAGGAGGGACCTTCTTCCAGATTGGCGGGTCCTGCTCAATTTCTCATGTTCTGGAGGAGAGGAAGAAGGATGTGGCTGCCTGCACCCATGGGAAAGAGTCTCAGCTTCTTGTGCCCAGGGAGGTGACAGCTGCTGCCCGGGCACCCCTGCGCTCCAAGAGGGTTCAGGACTGGAAGGAGTGGATTTGGGAGCCTCTTAGGTCTCAGAGGCAGAGGCAATTTAGCGAGCAGAGGCTTATCTGGACTGAGACCGTTTCACAAGCTCAAAGGGGAACACTTGAGTTTGGACTGGACTCAGGCCTGCTGGGAGACTGGCTTCTACTTTGGAGGGTGTCAATAATTCCTTATGTTTCTATGGCATGTTTTTTGACTCTGCGAGAGCCATTTCAAATCTGTTTATTTCCTTCTCAGAGAATCATAGATAAGAGCTGAAATGGCCCCTAGAGGTCATTGGGGGTCCAGACACCTTCCTGTACCAAGGAGGAAATTGAGGCCCAGAAAGGAAAACCATTCTTGCCCGTAGTCCCCCAGTGAGTCCTGGGGGCCCCTCTGGCTTAGCACCTGCTTTCTGCCTGGCAGCAAGCTTGAGTCAGTCACTCCGGTGTCTGTCGGCCAGGCAGAGGAGCAGGTGGGTGGAGGGCAGGGGGCAGGGCAGCTGCTGTGCAGGCCCCACCCCAATGTGCAGCTGGCTGTCACAGGCACCTGGAGGCGGGAGCTCAGGAGAGAACTTACCCTCTGCTGGCAGTGGGACGCAGGAGCACGGCGCCTCAGCCCCTTGAAGGTCCGAGCTCCAGTCTCTGGCCGACCTCATGACTAGATAGTTCTTGGGTGGGCTCTGGTAGTTGCCAGCAGAGCTCGAGGGGGTTTGAATAGGCTGGGGGCTAAGAAGCTGGCCAGTGAGAGACGGGGAATGGGACTGGGAGAGCCTGAGAGGTGGGGGGCTTTTCTAGGAAAGAGGGAGCATCATGGAAGGACAGGGAATACAGGACCCAGGAGACTGCCCAAGGCTGCACAGGAGGCTGGAGAGGCTGAGTGTGAGGAGCCACTAAGAGTCTCTGCTCCCCTAGGGAACAGTCAGGGACTCTGAGTCCAGGGTGGGAGGGGCTGGGACCCCAACATCCCGGGTGGGGAATGCAGAGAGCCCAGGACAGCGCTGGTGGTAAGCCACCCAGAGTTTTGGCAGGGGCCTGGTCATTCTGTGCCCACAGTCTCTTCTGCAGTGTCTGGGAGAAGGGGCGACCTTCTTGGGAAAGATTTGTGTGAGGGTCTTGGCAGGAATCCCGCTGGAGCAGGGGAAGCAGCCTAACTCTGGAACTTCCCTCTGCAATGGCACTCAGAATCCTGGCTCTCCGGCCTCCTGGCTGTGACCACAGCAGACAGGAAGGGGGTGGGCGTCATCTTCAGGCTGACACCCGGACTGTAGGTGGGGTAGGATCGGAGGCAACTGGGTGGGCGTGGGGTGAGGGTGCGGAGCCTTTTGCTGGGCCCGCCCTCTGCAGGTGGTTCAGCTTCTCACCAGGCTCTCCCTTTGCAGGAGCCTCAGGGACCCTGAAGCTGGCTGAGTCATGGCGCTGCCACTGAAGCCCCGGGAGAGGGCTTCGTCCTGCAAGGTTCAGAGTCATCTGTGAATAAGCCCTCGGAGAGCCCCCTGGCAGGAAAGGGCTCAGGGGCCTGGGCCGGCCAGGCAGGCAGGTGGCCGGGCTGCAGCGATGGACCGTGAGCTGGCCCAGCCTGCGTCCTTGGCAAGCCTGCTGGTCTCTGGCCATGTCCACCATGGGCTCCTCAGTGTACATCACAGTGGAGCTGGCCATTGCCGTCCTGGCCATCCTGGGCAACGTGCTGGTGTGCTGGGCTGTGTGGATCAACAGCAACCTACAGAACGTCACCAACTATTTCGTGGTGTCACTGGCAGTGGCCGACATCGCAGTGGGCGTGCTTGCCATTCCTTTTGCCATCACCATCAGCACCGGGTTCTGCGCCGCCTGCCACGGCTGCCTCTTCTTCGCCTGCTTCCTCCTGGTCCTCACGCAGAGCTCCATCTTCAGCCTCCTGGCCATCGCCATTGACCGCTACATTGCCATCCGCATCCCCCTGCGGTGAGTGGGGCCGGGGCTCAGGTCTGTGTCTAGGGCCTGGGTGAGCCCAGGGTCAGGGCCTGGTCTGCGGTGTCAGCATGGCAAGCTGCGCTCAGAGCCCTGGGGTTCAGCAGGGGCTGCCCAGGGCTGGCACACAGCCGGCGGTCTCACAGGCAGAGAGCCCTGCCCCACTCTGGGCTCCTGTGGCCAGTCATGTTGTGGCTGCTAACAGACGCGTGTGGCAGGGGCCTGGCTTCAGGCTGAGGGGGGCAGTGCTGGGTGCAGTGACCCACACACTGCAGCATGCATCTAGTCTTCACACACAAGAGCAAAACTCCCTGCGTGATGCTGGGGTGGGTGGGGAACGTGAGAAACCACAAGACCTCGGCGCAGAAACCCGCCCACTGCCCGCCTTCCCTCAGCTGCTCGGGGCGGGCCTCACAGTGTGCACATTAGGAAAATGACCCACAGAGGGGAAGTGCCTCGGCCAAATGCCACAGTGAGTCACTTGGACCTATATGCAAATTCTGTTGCTTCTCAGGTCACCAGGGACTCGTGGTCTTGGAGGCAGGCTGTGCGCACAGCGGCTGGCTGTCGGAGGGGGTTTTTATGGTGAATCTTTTGTGAAGTGACTTCAGCCAAGCGTTGTGTAAATGAAGATTTTCCCAGAGGCTGAGTTTACTTGGTGTGGCCTCCACCTACCCAGGCCGCAGAGGAGGGTAGAAAGTACATCCCTCCCTTGGGAAGCTGGAGGCCTCCTGCCTGCCTCCTAGCCCTCTCTCACCAAGCAAGGTTCCACGGCCTGGGTGGTTGCAGGCCCTGAGGCCCTGGACAAGGGTGCAGGTGGCCCTTCTACCGCCCCTGTGGCGGGTTCCCCCAAGCAGGTGGCAGGCCCACCCTCAGGGGAAGCCCCAGCAGAGACGAGGCCCAGGTTTAATGAGCAAATGGAAACTCAGAGCACCCACCCAAGGAGGCCCTCAGAGGTCATTTCCTCTCATCTTCTGGATGGAAAAGTGAGGCCGGCAGTCTCGGGGCCACGCAGTGACTTGGTAGCAGAATTGGGACTAGGCCTGGGAAGGAAGCGGCCAGGGGGGCAGGCCTCCCAGAACCCGTAGCAAGTAGCCATTCCCGTTTCCTGGGCTGTAAGGGGAAGCAGGCAGCCACACTAAGCTACTGATAAAAAGGAGCGGAGCTGGGGCCTCACGCTGCCCTACATCCCAGGAGTGCCTAGAACCCGTGTCAAAGGAGAAGGGGAGCCCTAACAGGGGGCTGAATGAGAGGTTGTCTAACTCCAGGTACAGTCTGTGGGGACGGCCAGGCTCCCCAGGCCACCATCCCTCTTGCTCTAGGGCAGCGGTTCTCAACCTGTGGGTGGCAACCCTTTTGGAGTGTCTTAAAGGTTCGCGGCATTAGGAAGGTTCAGAAACACCGCTCTGGAGGGAAGAGCAGAGTCCGTGTGTATCAGCGACAGCTCAGAACACAGAGGCTCAGGCAGGGGTCTGTGTGTGGGTATCCGGGGGCTGGAGAACACAGGCCTAGGAGCAGGGGGAACCCCCTGTAGGGAAGCAGAGGCCTAGCTTTCACTTTTTTTTTTTTTTTTTTTTGCATTTGTTGGCCTGGGCTGGGTTTGAACCTGCCACCTCTGGTATATGGGGCTGGCGCCTTACTCCTCTGAGCCACCCTAGCTTTCACTTTTTTCTCTGATTCAAAGGGCAACAGCATTCTAGGGAGGTTTCAGAGCTGTTCTTCTCCATTGAAAAGACCTCTTTTCTTATTCCTCTGTCTTCACTTTTCTCTCTCGGTTTTCTGAGAGCCGAGAACCCCCAACACAGGGTGGGGTGGCCGTGGAGGTCGGCTGTCCCTCTCTGGGCCCGACACAGGGTGGGGTGTGCTGTGTGGCCGTGGAGGTCGGCTGCCCCTCTCTGGGCCTATCTCCTCATCTCTCTGTCCTTCCGACCTCACAAAGGTGTCATGAGGGCCCAGTGGTGGATGAGAATGACAAGGACCCCGAGGTGGTTGGTGGGCAGATGGGGTGGGGGTTCAGCCCTTTCTTGAGCTGTGGGAGGTTTGCAGCCATGGACCGGCCCCCACCCCGCACGCCTGTCTGCATCCTGATTCCCACAACCTTTGGGCACCCTGGGGCATGTGAGCTGTGCTTGGTGAGACTTTGGAAGGCTTAGGATGGTCTCTTCCACGGGGAACCGATGGGGTGGCTGACCCTGATGCTCCCACTCCCTGGTGGGCAGAGCGCTTCACACTGCCAGAGCATGTTAGTACAGCGCCTCCTTTGATCTCAGGGCCCTGGGCCAGCACTGCGGCCAGGGCGGGTGTCATGACCCTGCTGTTACTCATGGGGAAGCCAGAGCTGGGAAGGACACACAAGCATCTCCTTGCGTGGTGGATTCCAGAGCTCTTCACGCCGTTCCTTGCCCTCTGGTTCCTTCTTTTTCCTATTCTTTGAGGCTCCTGGGCCATGGGGCATATGGGGTATCCATGTGGGGGTTCCTGAAAGCAAACTGGGTGTGAGGGGGAACTTGGAGTCGCTGCCTGGCTTGAGTTCCACCTCTTCCCGCCCCTCCCCTGTCCCCTTCACAGCCGGAATCCAGCCTCCTCTCCGCTATTTCCTGCTCTGATCGATGCCCTGGATCCCTAACCCCGGACCTGCACCCATCCCTGTTAAAATTTTGTAAAAGAATTCAGTTTCATAAAACTCTCTCTTTCCCAAGTGCAGGGAACGTGTTGGGCTAGGGCAGGGCCTCGTCAAATAAGTCCGTGAGAAGGAAGCTGGGCCAGAGGCAGAGATGTCTATGTCCCCAGAGGATGAAAACTCAGAACAGGAGAAACAGGCTTCTTATCCCACGGGACTTAGGCACCACAGTTTCCTGCCTCTCACAGCAGCCGGATGGATGGTCTCATTTGTTGAGGAATGGTCCAAGGTTCAGGGCGGCTGCTGATGCCGAGGCCTGAAGTCTTATGTGGCGAACCGATCTGACTTCAAAGGAGGGCAGGATTGGGAGAGAGGGTCCCTGGAGGGAGTGACTCCTGCTGGTCTTACAGGATCTTGATGGCATGTGGAGGGGGCAGATGTGTCAGGAGGGAACAAAGCCAGGGAAGTGGCCCTAAGGAAGGAATGAGCATGTGGGCGCGGGGCCAGGGAGAAGGGAACGGGCTGCTAAGTGACAGAGTAGGTGGGGGGGTGAGTAGAGGTGGACTCAGGCCTGTCCGTGCCAGGGGAAGGAGTCTGGGTTTCCCCTGTGGGCCAGGGCTCTTTAACTCTCAGATCACTGACTCCGCTGGAAAACTCAGGGAAGCCCCTTCCTTCACAGTGTGCTACAGAAGCACACAGGACCCACCTAGAGTCAAGGGCATATTATTGGAGTACAGGGTGAGCCCCTGATGTCAGCAGTGGGGATCCCTCAGGACAGGGGGATAAGCGGGAGGACGCAGGGGCAGGGGTACCCCAGACAGGGCAGCTGGTCTGGCCCTCGCATCTTCTGACAACCCTGAGCCTCCTAGAGTGGCAGGATGGCCTGCTAGAGAGCCGTGGCACCTCTTCCAGTGACGGTCTATGTCTGGGGCCTTTAAGGCCAAGATCTGACTGTGTTTATAACAGATACGGCCTAGAGGATGCTGCTTGGCCTGCCTGAAGCTCAGACATGGTACAATTGCGGCCCTGACGCTATCCTAGATTCCTGAGTACCAGGGGCCAAGGCTCTCAGCCTAAGTGGCTTTCTTTTGAATAACAAAATTAATCAATTTGTGCTTTTTTAAACTATAAATAATACTTGCATGTGCTAAACGTTAGAAAAGGAACACAGAAAGGCCGAGTGTGCCCAGCTCCCTGGGAGGCTGAGGCAAGAGAATTGCTTAAGCCCAAGAGTTTGAGGTTGCTGTGAGCTGTGACATCACATCATTCTACCAAGGGCGACATAGTGAGACCCTGGGTAAAAAAAGAAGCCCGGGAGCGGTGGCTCACACCTATAATCCCAGCACTTGGGGCGGGTGGATTGCCTGCGCTCACGAGTTCAAGACCAGCCTGAGCTCGCCTCTAAAAAATAGTCGGGCGTTGTGGCTGGTGCCTGCTGGGAGGCTGAGGCAAGATCGCTTTAACCTAAGAGTTTGAAGTTGCTGTGAGCTAAGATTCCATGGCACTCTACCGAGGATGAAAAGTGAGACTCTGTCTCAAAACAAAAAGGAACACACGTAGCATATAGAATAATGGAAAGTTGTCCCCGGCACCGCCTTCCCCATGCTCGGTTCCCTCCCTGAAGGCAATGGTGGGAATCCTTCCAGAAATGTTCTTTGCATATATATAGGCAAGTACTATCGCTGTATACGTGATATCCATAAAGTTTGTGTGTAGTTTAAAATAGACAACTATTTTTAAATTGCACACGAACTTTGTAGACACCCTGTATGTTGCTTGGGCTTGCTTTGCAGAGTACTGTAGACTCGCTGCATGGGGTTCCCTCATGTGCACAGGTAGACAGTTTGACAGATCAGACCCTTGTGTCCCCACCAACTCATTGATTCAATAAGTAAGTATTAAGCCCCATCTCTTCCCCAACAGCTCCGCTTCCAGGACTGCCTGGGAATGTGGACAGAGAGGTCTGCTGCTGGAGGGAAATTTGTTTTTTTTTGTAGAGACAGAGTCTCATTTTATCGCCCTTGATGCAGTGCTGTGGCATCACAGCTCACAGCAACCTCCAACTCCTGGGATTCTCTTCCCTCAACCTCCCGGGCAGCTGGGACCACAGGCGCCCTCCACAACGCTCAGCTATTTTTTTGTTGCAGTTTGGCGGAGGCCAGGTTTGAACCCACCACCTTCGGTATATGGGGCCGGCACCCTACCCACTGGGCCAAAGGCGCTGCCGCAGGAGAGCAATTTGAAAACCAGCAAAGCAGGTGGCTCCAGGGCCCAGGCGGCTCTACCACCCTGTGCCTGCTTCTGCTTGGTTGCCTCAGACAACAGAAAGCTCACTGCTGCCCCAGGCAGCCCATTTCTCCTGTGATCAGCTCAGCCTGGAAGTTCTTATCTACCCTGAGCTGCAATCGGCCTCTCCCTAATTTCCACCCACTGGTTCTACATTCTCCCCGTAGGGGGCAGTGCTGAGAGGTCCTGGCCTCAGTCCCATTTTACCAACGAGCAAACTGAGGATCCGAAACAGAGGATGAGACCTTGAAGATTCCTGTTCACACAAATACACCAGGTCCAGAACCCAGGAAGGGATATGCTTTCCTCAAGAAAGATGTCAGAATCAATATAGCCTCCCACTCAGTGAGGATAATATAAATTACTCTTTGTAGAACAGTAAAATTGGTGCCTGGCACAGAGTAAATGCTATGTTAAGAATTAATGGGGGAATTAAAAAAAAGCCTGCAACTTCCTGCTGGCAGCTCCAGACCAGGAGACAAGGCAGTGCCAACTCTCAGCTGCCTGGTGGGGTGAGCAGAACTGTAACCGTCTTCCTGCAACGCCTTGTCGCAGGTGACCAAGCCCCTGCTGGGTAGAGCTCAGGAGTTCCCGAGAACGGCTGCCTGATTACTATGTGGATTCCGAATTGACATAACAGATTCAAAATGGACAAATTTAACTTGGCCTAAGTTGCCCTTGGCTCCTGGGAGGTCCATGGCAAATCCATTCTTCCCTTCAATCCTCAGCTTCCTCACCTGTAAACTGAGGGGGCTGCACTAGGTAAGAAGTCGGACGCTACCAGGGTTTTCACCTTATTTGAATTAGTTGACGAAATTTAAATCTTAGGAGACTTTACACAGAAAATTAGCTCTCCAGCCCCTCCTGAGACCTGGTAACAGTGGGTGTACGTTTGGCATGGCGGCACAAACTGGGTAAACCCCCCAGAAACCCTCCCGTGGGTGGTACCTGTAGGCTCCTGTATGTGCTGCCCGTGGACCAGGTTGACCAGCCAGCCTGTCTCCCGTGGGTGGTACCTCTGGGCTCCTGTATGTGCTGCCCGTGGACCAGGTTGTTTCAGTTCTGAATTAAGTAGAGCACATTTTTCCCTGGCACTTACTATGTGTCCCCGTCTCAGAGCTGGCAATGACGAGACAGGAGGTAAAAGTCTGCCCTCGGGGCCAGATGAGGTACAGATTTGCTGTGCTTGGGTAGGAAATGTCTCTAAGAAGATCTCTAGGCTGACCTTGAAGGATGAGAAGGGTTTCACCAGGTAGAGGGAAGGGCTGTCTGGTCTTGCCAGAATCAAAACGTCAGTGATCACCGAGGACTTCCTAAGTCAGAGAAACTTTATTTTTTCTGTTCTTTTATAAAGTCTATATGCCACCTTCCGCTATGGGGCTGAGGTCTGCTTCCTGGCTGCCAGATAAAGCCTCTTTGTGAGTCTGGGACTGGGAATCCACAGGTTCTTGGGGACCCTAAGTTATTGGAGGCAGATTACTGTGCCTCTCTGGACTTCAGTACCTCATCCTGGTACTTTCTCTTGACTGTTAGGAATGCCATATAAATGTTTAAATGTATTATCTCATTTCTAGAGGGCTGTGGGTGGGTTTGAAGGAGAGCAGTGATACCCTCATTTGGTTTGAGACCTCTCTAAGCCTTGTGCTGCCTCTCCTGAGACCCCCAAGTCAAATGGGGAAGAACAGGGCACGGAGAGGCCTGATGCACCTGCAGGTCTGATCTGGCTGGTTCTGCCCCTACGCTGGTCCCATTTTCTGAAGTGAAACATGATGTAACATTAGCAAAAACCAACCAACATGGAGGTCATATGCCTCCTGCCACAATGTCCCATGTTAATTCCCTCAAACCAAACTATTTATTTTTTTGAGACAGAGCCTCAAGCTGTCACCCTGGGTAGAGTGCTGTGGCATCACAGCTCACAGCAACCTCCAATTCCTGGGCTCAAGCGAGTCTCTTGCCTCCGCCTCCCAAGTAGCTGGGACTACAGGCGCCTGCCACAA
>CAUYON010128632.1:0-10700 GCA_963573935.1 Arctocebus calabarensis
GGGATTTGGGGGGACCTCAGCTAATGTGCATGATGCAATGGTACATTTCAAAACTATTAAGAATTGAGTATAATCGTGATGGATGTGTTACTTAGTTCAATGTAAGCATTTCACATTGTATATCAAAGCAGTACACTGAACCCCATAAATGCATCAATGTACAAAGTTATGACTTAATAAAAAGTAATAATAATAATTCAAGTTGGGAGGGGAAGAGGGAAGGAGGAAAGAAGAGGAGGGAGAGGGACCCGTGTGCTCCCAACTAATGGGCACAATGTCAGGGTATATGGCACCCTTTCCTGGGTGCTGAGTACAACTACAATAGCGACCTTAGCTAACAAACACAAACATTGTAACCTAATTGTATGAACCCTCGTATTAATCTGAAATTTTAAAAACTGTTATAAACATGGCCTTTGACACAATACCTTCCCCTCTGTGATCCTACTAGGACTCTGTCAATGCTGTGGGCTCCCTAACAGGATTAAGGAAGGAATTTGGATCTGCTTGATCAACAGTTTTTCTGATAATATCCTTTACGAGTCAGTTTCTGAGTCCTAGTTTATGTTCCCAAGGGGTACCTGTAGCCTCTTAGATCTCTTGAACAAGTAAATTTCACAGGTACCTGCTTCCAAAAAATGAGTAAATCACCAACAACTGCATCTCTAGGACTTCTGCCTCAATTCTGGCCTAGCTCCAGGAGTGTATACCCTGGACTAATTCCAGATATTCTCTAGTGCCCTCTCTAGTTACCATGATACGCTACAATCAGTTGGAGTCTACCCTAGAAAGATCTAGAATTGCTTGGAGGTTCCCAGTTGCACTAAGAACAAGCCTTACATTTAAGGGCTGGGACAAAAATAAAATTGCCTGGTTCTATTCATCAGTATGTTTTCACTGCATAACAAATATAACCACAAAGCCTCATTGTCAGCTCTGAGGCTCATAGCTGTAATCCCAGCCCTTTGCTCATGACCAGCTTAAGCATAAATGAGAACCCGTCTCTATCAAAAAATTAGAAAAAATTAGCCAGGTAGGGTGTTTCTATTAGGAAGGCTGAGGAAGGAGCACATAAGCCCAGAAGTTTGAGGTTGCTGTGAGCTATGATGATGTAACTCTATCCCTGGCAAAAACAGAACAAGACTGTATCTCAAAAAGAGAAATAGAATAAACTTTACTGTAGCACAATAATAGGCATTTCTTGCTACCATGTTTGAGCTCAGCTGAGATATGAACTGTGTTCTTCTATCTCTTCCAAGCTCACGCACATGAGTCCAACGTCAGCTGGTCCAGACAGGCTCCTAGGCTGCTGGGATGACTCAGCTCTGTTCCACAGGGCTTTCCTGCTCCAACAGGCTAGCCTTGGTGTGTCCTCATGATTCTGGCAGAGGGTTAGGAGAGCAAGTTCCAGTGCTCAAAGCAGCCTCAGGTCTCTGCTGGTCATATCTGATAACATCCCACTAACCAAAGCAAGTCATAAGCCTGGGCTGAGAGTCAACAGCCCAGGCCACTGAAAAGTTATGTGCAAAAGGTAAGGACATAAGGAGAGATAAAATATAGGGGCTCTAGACATCTACCTCATAATACACAGTTCTGTACACTTCCCCATACTAAGCGGGTCTGTTCCATGAGGTTCACCATCTGGGTTTGGGATTTTATAGGCGATTTGCTTAACAAAGTAATACTAGAATGCAGATGCACTTGCACTTGTCAAGGTTTCTTGCCTGTCACCTGGTGCCATGTCCATGTTTTTGTCCGTGACACTTCTATCATAAGATATGAAAGCACAACATGGACACCAGAGAGGGAAGACACATGGGCTATAGAAGTCTTTCTTTGGTGTATTTGATATCACTTTCTCCATCTCAGTAATTACCTTACATCTCTCTCTGCTTCCCCCATCATCTCCCTCACCTCTCTCTTTTAATCAATATTGTATGCTAAGAAAAGTACAAGTTTTGATTCAAACAGTCTTTGGTTGACTTCTCAGCCTATTTACTTAAAAGTTGTGCTATCCCAAAACAAGTTTTTTCATGCCTTTGAGCTTCAACGTCCTTGTCTGCACAGCTACAATAAGATCTTCTAACTAGAAGACTATTTGGGACACTAAAGGAGATGGTGCATCCAGCGAGTACCAGAAACGTTTGACCTTCTCTCCTCATTTCCTCCCTTCTCCACAAGGAGGGGCTGGGAAAGATGTTAGAAATAAGAAGAATGGATCAGGAAGAAAACTGTGTTTGTAAGAGATGTGTGTTTGTAAGGGAAAGCAGCTTAAGCAAAAAAAAAAATTATTATTATTATAGGCTCAATTAGCTAAAAATCTAGGTGTAGAGCTTGTTAAAGACCTTACTGAGAGCCAGGTGTGGTAGCTCATGCCTGTAATCCTAGCACTCTGGAATGTTGAGATGGGTGGACTGCTTGAGCTCAGGAGTTCAAGACCAGCCCAAGCAAGGGCAAGATGCCATCTCTACTAAAAATAGAAAAACTAGCCGCGCATAGTGGCAGGTGCCTGTAATCCCGGCTACTCGGGAAGTTGAGGCAAGAGGATTGCTCAAGACCAAGAGTTTGAGGTTGCTGTGAGCTATGATGATGCCACCACAATCTATCCAGGATGACAGAGGGAGACCCTGTCTAAAATAAAATAAAATAAAATACCTAGTATTTTATGTTTAAGGCCTCTTCTCTCATTTACTTAACTTCCTAACTCTGTTTCTCCCCATGTTAGGCTCTTTTGAGCATGAATTCTTTTCAGAGACACCAAGGTCACACCTCTCGGCTCCTAATCTAGTGGAAGTCCTGCCACCCAAACCATGTGGATTCACGGAAGTGGTGACAGGGACCTGATTCTCCAGAGACAGGGTTGCCAGACAAAGTAACAAGATACCCAGTTAAATCTGAATCTCAGTTAAACAATAAATAGAGTTATTTAGTATAAGTATGTTCCAAATATTGTGTGGGATATACTTATACTAAAAATGATCTGTCATTCATCTGAAACTGAAATTTTGACTGTCTCATACATAGTTTTATTTGTTAAATCTTACAATCCTACTCAGAGTAAAATGATAATCCTCGTATTAGAAGGAAAGAGAATACATAGGGAGACATATACAAAAAGAAGCAGATGCATTACAAGGGAAACTGATTTTAGTTCTGTTACAATCCCGAGACTTTCCTCCGTTTCCAAATCACAGATCTGGCTAGGAAGGCAGCTTTTCATTTATTCTCTTATTCTGATTTCTCTGGTTAAAACAGAGAAATATTAAAGAGTTTTTCCTTTTTTCAAACTAATATGAGGTTATATATGAATAGGTTACATTGTTTGCTGAGGTCAATTTCATATCTTAAAGAAGCTTGAGAACCAGAAGGAAATTTAAAATTTGTGTTCGTCATCTACATTATTTAACAGATAAAGATCCTGGAACCCAAATAACGGAAAAGACCAATCCAAGGCAACACAGTTCTTTGGAATAGAATTGACTCTAAAGCTCAGATTTTCTAAAACTTAATCTTTATAATTTTTACCTTTTCCCTGATAGTCTTTGCTATAGCATCTGGGGCTGGGAAGAGGTCATTCGGGGCTGACATCTGTTTGTAGCACTTACATTTGAGATGAGAGAGAAATTACCCTCCCATTCCATGTCACACTAAGTGCAAGCTCCACCAGCAAGAGGCAAAGCCTCCACAAAATGATTTGCTCACAGGAAGGCCAAGAATTTCCTCAAAACGTTTGTGCGACCCTATGCACCCCTTATGCAGGAGAATCCACACTCCACATCCACGTTGAAGGGAGCCCACTTGGTTTAACACGCCTCCCAAGACAGGCTGCCCAGCTTCTGTTCAAACAGAGCTTCCTTTTGTTGACAGCAATTGCACCAGCTGAGCAATTCTTTTGAGCCACACAACAAAAAGAGGCAGCTTTCGAGGTCTAATCTATGGGTAAGGCCACCCCTTCCCAGGCTAGCGGGGTGGCTGTCAGCTGTCGGCCACAGGGCTGCATTCTGGGGTGGTGCTTCAGCGTGCACTTCTGCCCAGGGCTACCCCAGCTCAGCCTGATAAAGAGTGGGCTCCTGTCCCACAGGCGACATTCCTCCGCAGAGCAGCTGCACTTATGTTTTAACACGTCCCATTGTCCTGTTGATTTAATGAGGCCTCTCGGGCACTGGGTTTATAAATGACAGTCGTCATAATGCCAAAGTACAGCGACACAAGCATCTAGTGTTCCGCCATCTGAGAAGTTTGGATCATCAAGAGAAAATGTTTTAATGTAAAAATAAAAGACCATCATAATAAAACCCACATTACTGGCCTGGTGGATTTTATTAATCTCCGCTCGTCCAAGCAAAAAAGAGCACAGCTTTGGAGGCCAAAACAAGTTCCAACTCTACACTCCAAGAGACTGAACCACTCAAAGGTTTAATTTTCTAAGCTTTAAAAGGATATTAAAATCATACCTTCCTCAAAAAGATATTGAAAGGGTATATAACATAATGTATTGACAGTGATCAACATGACAGCTGCTACCTTGTAAGAGCTCAACAAATATGAGGTATTATTTCTTTTACCAAAATAGATGTGCTCCTGGAAAACAATAGCCAAAAACAATCTTTTCTATTACTACTAAACCTGCTCTTTGCCTTTCTCTAGCAAGTCAGAGAAAATGAGTTGCTCTTTGGAAAGTGATTAGTGCAGTGATTGGCACAAGATAAATGATACATAAATGTGATCTATTATTATTGTTTTTGTTGATATTATTAGTAAGAAACAAATGATAGAACCTTTAAAACCAGAACTCAATTCAATTGATTAACTAGCTAATGAGTTTCTCTGCTCTCAAATTTTGAGACGAAAAAAAAAAATGAAATCTTCCAAGAAGAAAGATGGAGGATGGTTAGAATTAAGCTAGAGCAGAGATGGACAAACTAGCATCCACAGGGCAAATCCTGCCCATTTCCTATTATTGTAAATAAAGTTTTATTGAAACAACCCCACTCATTCCTTTACATACTATCTAGGGCTGCCTTTGTATTATGAGGATGACTAAGTTGATTCATTACTAAAGAGACATACAACCTAAAAAGCCTAAAATATTCACTCTCTGGATGTTCACAGAGAATATTTGCTGAGCCCTAGGCTAGAGAGAAGGGAATAGACATAAAAAAGCATCTGGCACATAGTAGGTTATCAGTAAATATTTGTTTAAAACAATATTTGTTTAAATATTTGAATAAGTGAATAGGCAGGAAGCAGCTGATTTATCAATGGGTCTTGACCTATCAAGGTCTTCGTGAAGTCATGACCACTTCATATTGATATGTCAGCTCTCCCATTGTCCTAGGGAATTGTCTGACCCATCGTTGGGAAAGAATAGGGCATAAATATCACTTGTAAACCAGACACAGCAGTACTAGGTTCCTGCCAGTCGGCTCCAAGTGTTCAGGCACTGCTTGATTCAAGCAGGAGTGGAAGAGAGGAAGCAGGTAATTGCAGAAAACACATTGAACTTAATAATGAGATCACATGAAGAGTAGATAGCAAAGGGAGCCGACCATAGTTAGAGACTGCAGAACTGAGCATTTGTCTCTAAATGTAGCAAGGGAAACAGATGCGTCTGATTCCCAATCCTATTCAACTCTACAGAGTATAATAAGAAAAGTGAACCCTACATCTCGAAAGACCAGTCAGTGATCATAATCATTTTGAAGACAAAAACAAGATAAAAGCTGGAGTTAGCGTTTGGGTTGTTCTCTATTATTTGAACACAATTGTCCACTAAAACTTCTGTGAAAGTTGCCAGTCTGAAAGTGAATTCTGGCTGATACTGTGGTCATCTCCAGGCTCAAACTCCTTTTTGATCTTTATATTCATCCATAAAACTTAACATGTTACCCAGCGTTCAGGAACCCTTGAGCATGACCAGATAAATCAGCAACTGAAATAAGTCTGCAACTGAGAGGTAGACCAGCTGTCCCAGAAGCCTACTGGGTAATAAATCAACATTCAATGGTGTGTTTGATTAAAAGGTCTGGACTTGGATATCTGATTTCATGTTTCGCTGTGATAATTTGTCATTTCCTGCCCTGCATCTCCCTCACCTTCCTGTATTAGTAACTTGGACTTTCCCTGAGAAATTGGCCTTCCTCCGTTCTCAGCCAAGCAGTTTGGATGATGATCCTTTCTGATTCCCAGAGATGGATCCCAATTGATTTCCATATATCCCATTCCTCTAGCCTCATTGACAAACCATTTTATAAGAAAAATACCAAAATCCTCATGGCTTTGTATAATTGGGGTTTATTTCTCACACACATGAATAGATTCCTAATTGATATGTGTTTAAGGGACCCAGGATCTTTCTGTTTGGTTAATCAATCCATCTTAAACATGTGCTTCTGATTTCAAGGTTATCCTGGACGTACCTCCATTCCACTCAGCCAAAAAGGAAAGAAAGCCTCAGGATCATGACGCTTCTGCCCATGTTATCACCCAGAATTCTGTCTCATGGGCCACATTTAACTGCAAAGGAGAAGTTGGGAAATGAAGTCTACTTATGCAGAAAAAAAAGAAGCTTGATTTTGGTCAATAGTGACCCAGACTGTGCCATAAATGGGCATTGAACTTCATCAGAGCCAGTGATGCATGAAGACAGATTTGCTGGGAATTCTGAGGGAAAGATAATCTATTTTCCCACTGACTGGATGTGTGCCTGAAATCCAGGGAGCCACCAAGCACCCTGAGAGTGGGGCCGCCCTGGAAGAAGCAGAGCTAAGATACAGACACTGGGGGCACCACCAAGTCAACCTATGCCTGAAGCCAGACCTGTCTCTGCCCAGCATGCCTCTGAATTTTTCATTCATGTGAACCAATGAATTTCCTTTTGGTTTAAGCCAGTGGCTTAGGTTTTCTTTCACTTGCTACTAAGATTGTCTAAGTCAGTGGTTCTCAACCTTCCTAATGCCGCGATGTATTTTCATTGTTACAAAGGGGTCATGACCGCTGGTTGAGAACCGCTGGTCTAAGTTATACCATTATTCTCAGCCATCCATAAACTGTGCTCATCTCTCATTCTGACTCTGGTGATGACAAAAACATAGCGAAACAAGAGGGTAAGAATTGAGAATGTGTAGCCAACCTGCCTGGATTTGAGCCCCAAGATGCCAGCGTTTGCCCTTAGGCACATCACATCTAGTATCTACTTCATAGAAATGTTGAGGATCCGTGCAGTAATCTATGCTGACACTGAGAATAGTGCACAACACTTCATATGCTTACGGAAACATGCCATCACCCCTATAGTGATTGCCACACCTAGGTTGCTTCCTCTGTCCTCACTTCAGCCAAAGAAGCCATCTCCTCTTTCAGCCATTAGACGCTTCTCTGAGCCTTTTTGTCTTCTTCTCTCTCCTCCAAAGCCCTCTATTTCCCTAAATGCCCAGCCAGTCTTCTTCCTCTCTTAACTGGCATGAACTGTAGGGAAAAAAAATATTTGACTACCCAATTGGCTAGCTCACCCTGGATGAAATGGACTTTCCAGACCTCAGAGATGTCATATGTTAACAAGCCCAGATGCACACGAACCTAAACTCTCAAAGGCCCGAAGCTGCATTTTTCATCCATGCCAGCTGAAAACCCTCTCTTGGAAGGTGGCAGGAGGGGGGACCCAAGGACAAGACCCCTTTCACACTACTAAAATGTAATTGGCATGAATGAACTGCTCTACACACCAGAGGCAAATGTTTATTTTATTTTCTCAAATCACTTCTCAAGGACCTATGAACCTTATTTTTATTTGACATGAAATCCAGCATCTCTTTCTAGAAGATTCTTCCCCATCCCACCTTCGGAGAGTCCACAAACTCCAAGGGATTGTACGGACAAAAAGGGGGTTCAATACAGCCCTATTCCACCCCACCCCCTCAGGGGAAAAAAATGGCATGTGGAATACTGTCATCGCCTTGTGCCACCTCACAGGGTCACTGTCCAGGGCCGATGCTGCCATGTCCCCACTGGTCCTAGTTTGCGCACGCTGTCCTGTCCTGACTCTCACAGAGAAGTTGAGCCCAGTGCCAGGGGTGACCAAGGCACCTGCTTTCAGACTGGCTCTTTCAGCTCACATGCTGTCCACCTTCCAGAGCGCCAGCCAACCCCAGACTCTCTAAATCAGCACTCCCGCTATGGGCCACCTTCCACCGTTTCCTTGACAATGCCACCATTTTAAACAGAGTTGCCTTATGCCTCCCTTCCCTTCTGAAACAGAGACCCCCCCCTTAGTGGCTCCCAGCTGATGTGCCTTTAGAAGGGACATCAGTGATCCCAGGAGCCCCCTCTCTTGCAACAGTAAAAGGAAAACAACATCTTTGAAACCAGGCAGCGGTCATAGTCTCTGGCTAACTCCTCTTGGGCAGGAAGGGAAGTGAGAGAAGGGAACTTGAGGCGGGCAGCTCAACTTTTTTTTACACCTCCAGCCTCACCCAGATTTTTTTTTTCTTTTGTGCGCTCACCTGAAGAGATTGCTTGCCCTGTGTCTACTGATATAACTCCTTGGCCTAATTTTACTAAAACTACAAGGCGAAAAAGAAAAGTTTTGTGTTTATTTTTACTGAAGTCCATTGGCTCCCTTTTGGGGGGGGTGGCACACCGCCTGGGCTTTGTGGACTATTGGGGTGGTTCATATGCCTTATTAAGGAAAAATAAGCCATTACTCTAAGACATACGATCTTTTTTTAACTTTTGTTTTCTAGCTCATCTGCTTCCCAAAGCATGTAGTAAGCAATTTTTTTTCCAGTATCCTCTATGCATACAAAACTCAGGCCGTTGTTTAAATGTGCGATGCATTGTAACAAATGCTGGAAGTGGGTGTATTTTTTAAGAGTAAGATTAATAAATCAGATCTTTGCTTGCCCAACAACCAGAGGTGAGGGGGATTTTTCCTGTTTTCCTTTCTCTCCCTCCTACCACTTTATCTTCCTCCCTCATTTTCACACTCTTTTTACCCTCTTGTTCTTTCAGTTTCTTGCTACCTTGATTTTTGGCCATATTAAGCTGAGATGTTTTAATCCATGTAATTATTGAATAAAATTTAATGTTCTCCGTTCTTTAAGAAACTCAATTAGTGGAACTTTTTTCTACATCCAAGACACAAAAATACCAAAGTAAGAAAATGTAAGAGCAAAACTGTAAAACTCTTAGGAAAAACACATAGGGGAAAAGTTTAGAGACATCGAATTTGGCAACAATTCCTTGGATATGATATCAAAACAGAGGCAACAGAAGAAAAAACAAATTAGGCTTCATTGAAATTAAAAACTTCTATGCATCAAAGAACACTATCAACAGAGGAAAAGGACAACCCATGAAATGGGAGAAAATATTTGTCAATCGTGTGTCTGATGAGGGACTAACATAGAGAATATAAATAATTGTCATAACTCAACAACAACAATAAAAAATTAAAAATAGCCAAAGGGGGAGGCGCCCGTAGCTCGGGGGTAGAGTGCTGGCCACATATACTCAGACTGATGGGTTCGAACCTGGTCCAGGCCAGCAAAACAGCAATGACAACTGCAACAAAAAAATAGCCAGGTGTTGTGGCAGGTGCCTGTAGTCCTAGCTACTTGGGAAGCTGAGGCAAGAGAATCACTTAAGCCCAAGAGTTTGAGATTGCTGTGAGCTGTGATGCTACAGTGCTCTACAGAGAGTGACATATTGAGACTGTCTCAAAAATTTAAAAAATAGCCAAAAGACTCTGTTAGATATTTCTACAAAGAAGGTGTAAAAATGGCCAATAAGCACCTAAAAAGATGTTTGGTATCATCAATCAATAGGGAAATGCAAATCAAAACCAGAGCAAGATACCACTTTGAATCCATTAGAATGGTTCCTATTTTTGAAAAAAAAGAAAGAAAGAAAACAAGAAAATAACAAGTGTGAGTGAGGATGTGGAGAAATTGGAACTCTTGTATACTGTTGATAAGAGTCTAAAATAGTGCATGCACTGTGGAAACAGTATGATGGCTCCTCAGAAAATATCACATAGAATTACCATTTAATCCAGCAATCCTGCTCCTGGGTAAATACCCAAAACAACTGAAAGCAAGGACTCAGAGAGTTATTCGCATGCCAATGTTTATAGCAGCATTATTCACAAAAGTTAAAAGACAGAAACCACCCCAGTGTTCATCGATGGATGAATGGATAAACAAAGTGTGGTATAAACATACGGTGGAATATTACTCAGCCTTAAAAAGGAAGGAGATGCTAAGACATGTTACATGATGGGTGAACCTGGAACACATTCTACTGAGTAAAAAAAGGCAGGTGCAAAAGAAGAAATACTGTATGTAGTAGAATTCCATTTGTATCCAGTTCCTGAAACAGTCAAATTCATACAGACAAAAAGTGGAATGGTGGTTGTCAGAGGTTGGAGAAGGGAGAGTGGGAAGATTTTGTTAAATGGGTACAGAATTTCAGTTGGGAAGATAAAAAACATTCTGGAGATGGATTGTGGTGACGGTTGTATGACAAGGTGAATATATTTGATGCCACTGAATTATATCCATCAAATAGTTAAAATGGTACATTTTGTGTTGTACATATTTTAACACAATAAAAACAGAAAGAAAAGAAAATGAATTGCCTTCTGACTTATGCACTCTTGAATTTACAGAGGGTGCCCCAAAAAATGTCTGCACATTTTAGAT
>CAUYON010128634.1:0-29367 GCA_963573935.1 Arctocebus calabarensis
GTTAAATATGAGGGAAGGCGTGAGGGGGGTGGGGTCTTGGGGTCTTGGTGTGTGCCACACCTTTTGGGGGCAAAACACGATTGTAAGAGGGACTTTACCCAACAAATGCAACCAGTGTAACATGGTTTCTTGTACCCTCAATGAATCCCCAACAATTAAAAAAAAAAAGGAAAAAAAAATGTGATGCATAGTGATTTTACCAAGTGATTTTAATGCTGGTGTATTGAATAGATATGGGGGGATCCATTTCATTGACTTTATCATAAAAATTCCAATATGGCTTTATTTACAGAAATTAATGAGTTTCTGTTCTTCTATTCCATCCCACTTTGTCTTTCTGGCAAATCTAAATAAACAGACAAGTCAACATCAAAAGAGGATAATGCAAATTGTAATAAACGCATATAACACTTGAACAATGTAGTCAAATAAAGTGATTTATTCCACCACATAAGTAATTCTACTGAAATATATTTTTTGAGACAAAGTCTTACTTTGTCACCCTCTGTAGAGTGCATGGCATCATAGCTCACAGCAACCTCAAACACTTGGGCTCAAGTGATCCTCTTGCCTCAGCCTCCCAAGCTGAGAATACAGGCGCCTGCCACAACATGCAACTCTTTTTGTTTGGTTTTTTTTTAGAAAGAGGGTCTCACTCTTGCTTAGGCTGGTCTTGAACTCCTTAGCTCAGGCAATCCCTCCACCTCAGCCTCCTAAAGTACTAGGATTACAAGTGTGAGCCACTGTACCCAGCTCTACTGATTTTTAAATAAGTTTATGGAAATTGACTAATAATTTTAGTCAAAGCAGTTGATTGGGTTGTATGAGCAGATATAATCATTGCCTATAATAGAAAAGAAAGAGTTAACTTGCAAATTCTTTTCAGGAAGTTAAGTGTCAAACATACGAAACTTAGATTTAGGAAGAAGCAGGCAGTAACAGTAGTAGCTTCACTAGCACATTAAAATTAGTGTCATGGTATACTCAGTGGAGCAATTATATTTAAGGATAATTAAACATAAGCAACTACAGTGGAAAATGCAGGGGAGGAATTGTACACTGAAATGTTAGTACCAAACTGCATCCCTTGCTCTCATTCTTTCAATCAAAACATGAAGCTTAAGCACCAAATTCAAAGACTACCTAAGACCCCAATTACCCCCTCTCAAGTTCCAGAATAAGATTCCTCATAAAATTGTAAACCTCTGCTCTGTTGTTTAGGGAACTTTGTATTGACAGTTCTGTCTTTCTGTTCCCAAATAGTAACTGTGAGTTTCAGATGAGATTAAAAAAAAAAAAAAGAAAGAAAGAAAGAAATGAGCTTGCCTGCCCATGGAAGCACATAGTCTAGCTAATCTGCAAGTGCCATAATTACACAGGGTGCTGATAGATTTGTCCCTGGGCCAGTGGTCAGGATCCAGATGAACTGCTGCTGTTGCTCTTTTATTATCACAAATAGTCTGTACTTCTTGGCAAATCCTAGGCCTAAACATGAAATTGGAATTTAATGAGACTCCACACCCAATGGGACTATATCCCATTGGCATGGGTTGGGTGTAAGTACACGTTTGTCCCCTTCTTTTCATGGGTTTAGGTGAAACAAGGGTATGCGTGTGGGCTGTCTAACTGGAATAATGTTTCAGCTGGTAGTTTATGAAGCCATTTCCAATGGTCTAGGAGACCTTAGCTTAATTAATAGTGTGTAGTCAAAGAGGCTAAAACCATTGATTCAATACTGATCTCTTTACTTGTCTGTCTCCTGCCTATAACTTCTATTTTCCTCTCCTTTCTGCAAATGGGAGTTTTGGTTACAAGGGGACACCAAATGAGACAATGTGAGGTTGATTTAGTTTCATCGCTACATTAGCCACAATTCTAACTGCCTTCTTTATCTTCTGATGCCATTCAGTAGATCACATGAGCTAATGTATCTGAAAGCGCTTGGAAAATTTTGAACTACCTATAAATGTAAGGCACCCACCTTACATTTATTATAGGTTATTAATGATTAATTATCATTAATATTAACAAATGTTCCATCATTAATTGGCATTTAACAATGATAAAATCAGAGTAAATATATCCATATTCTGTGGTGAGAGATAAGAGTAAGAGACCATAAGGACCTTAAAAGTAGGACAAGATCATCATCTCTACATGTGAAATACCGTTGTTTCACATCTATTCCATTCCAGTTAAATTATTTGGAGGCATGAAATATTTGAAAATAAGACTGTTTAAGAATAGTTTCCAACAAACTAAGTATCTATAATTTAGATGTGTAAGACAAATAATTTTACAAAGAAACCAAAATAACTTTTTTTTTTTTTGAGATAGAGTCTCAAGCTGTCACCCTGGGTAGAGAGCCGTGATGTCACAGCTCACAGCAAACCTCAAACTCTTGAGCTTGAGCAATTCTCTTGCTTTAGCCTCCCAAGTATCTGAGACTACAGACACCCGCTATAAGACCCGGCTATTACTATATATATTTTTTGTTGTTGTTGCCATTGTTGTTTAGCAGGCCCGGGGTGGGTTTGTACTCATCTGACCTCAGTGTATGTGGTCAGCGCCCTATCCACTGAGCTATGGGCACTGCCCAAAATAATTTTTTAATAAATTAAATGTAACATGGCTGGATTTGATTTAATTTTAATTTTATTCATGTTTTAAGTATACAGTATATATATATATATATATATATATATATATATATGCTTCGAAATGCCCAAAAGGTTTATAGGGAAGATTAAATATTCCTTCTGTCTGCCCCATACTGCCCTTTCCTCACCCCTCACCATTCCTTGGCCATCTAGCCATCTACCTCTACTCCTCACAGGAAACCACTATTATCTATTGCATATTCCATCTAGAAATATTCCATATTTACATAAATGAATTTATATATGCATATATGTTATTCTAACAGATAGTTTAAATATACACATATATGTTCTTTAAAATGCATACTATTTCAAACCTTGATTTTTTGTTAAACAGTATAGCTTGGAAATATTTTTATGTCAAATGTACAAATTCACCTAATTCTTTTAAGCAGCCATATCATAAGGTACCATTATATGAAATCACCACAACTTTAGTTAACCTGTCTCCTACTGATGCACACTTAGCTTGCTTCCAATATTTCACTACTACAAACAATAGCAAACTACAATAACAAAAGGGAACATCTTATATGATTGAATTTTAAATTCTACATATATATAAATTTGATTTAAAATATGTTCCTAATGGTTCTAATAATATTTAAAGATCAAAGAGTAGCTGTAGCATTTATGAAATGAATTTTTGCTCATATCACCTTAGGGAAAACAAACATGTTCAATTCCATAAGGGCAACACATGTTGTAAGCCATCGATAAAGATTTATTTAAAAAATGAGAATAATTAATAAACTAAAATTTTCCTGTTTCAGGCAATTGAAGATATCGGGAAGAGAAAGCTAATATTTTGTAAAGCTCTTTTGTTAGGGAATTCCTAAACCAGTCAATTAATGATAGTTTGTTTAATGATTACCTTATAGCCTAACCCTATGCTGTGAATTATTAGCCAGTATAAAATATATCTTTTTAGTAGGCAAGAATCTAGTTGGATAGTGGAAGTAGGACATAAATCTAGGAATAGTTGATAGGAATTTGAGATATAAGTAATAATTTGATATAAGGGTCTTCTTTATTACAGCAATACATATGACATTGTGTATCTTTATGCCAAATCTTTTCATTTCTTCCTTCTAGAAGCCTCTCATATTTTCTCCTCTTTTTAAAAAAATTTCTTCTAACTCATAGCTCTGACTCTTCACCCCCCCCAAATATTGCACCATTGTTACTTCATCCTCTTAACTAGATTTTTCTTCTCCAGCCCATCCTATATATCAAGCCAATCATTGTTAGATAGCACTTCCTTTGAGTCATTTGTTTTTTATTCCAAGAATCTATTATACAATGAGTTTTAGCCTACCACAATATGTCCAAACTTCTCTGAGTATTTCTTAGGATCCTCCAGAATTGAGCCCTGTCCTATCTATATAGTTTCATTTCCAATTCAGGATATTCACACAACCACTTCTCTCCAGCCCACTTTCCTTTAAACACATTGTGCCTGCCAACTTCTCTCTCTGTGCCTTGGTTTGTGTTGCTAATCTTCCCTGAATTTCCTCTTTTTACTCTCTGCCTTCCCAAATTGTCTCCATTTTTTAAGGTTCATATAGATATCTATTCCCTTCATAAAACTTTCCCCAACCCTGCTGGTAAATATTAATCTCTCCTTTCTCCATTTCTTTGCCACCTAATATTTAGCCTAATAGCTTAAACACTACAAGTTTTACTAGGTTATACTCCAGTATATTTTGGTATGCTAGTCCTGTGCTCATAGTCCTAGATTATAAATTTGAGGGCAAGACTAAGCATTTTACCTCTTTTTCCCATTAGCACCTAGCATAGGACTTGGCGCAAAAAAATACTCAATCAGCTTTTTTTTCTTTTCTTTGAGACAGAGTCTCACTATGTTGCCCTGGATAGAGTGCTGTGGTGTCATAGCTCACAGTAACCTCAAACTCTTGGGCTTAAGCGATTCTCTTGCCTCAGCCTCCTAAGTAGCAGGGACTACAGGCACCCGCCACAACACCCAGCTATTTTTTGTTGCAGTAGTCATTACCATTTGGCAGACCAGGGCTGGATTTGAACCCACCAGCTCCTGTGTATGTGCCTGGTGCCCTAGCTACTGAGCTACAGGTGCTGAGCCTTAATCAGCATCTTTGATCAGCTATCCTAAGGAAGATACCAGTGTTTTATTATACAGTTTTGGTGGTTGGAGTATGGCGTAGAGGATGAATTAGAGGCCTGAAAGGTTCGTGCCACTAGAAATGTCCGTTAGGGTTATATTTCACTGAGAAATGGTGCTACAAAACAGATGCAGGGATTTAATGTTTCTCAATTATAATTTTAAAACCTGTATATTGTTATACTTACAAGCTTGGAAAAACCATCCAAAATGGTCTATTTGTTTGATCTTGTTCTGGAAAATGTAGCTGTCAAAATGGCCTACTTACATTGCTCTAAATGGGCTGGGAAATGAATATTGTGTAGATAGAGTAACAACTCAAGTAGAAACACTGTCTAATAAATGTTTACACAACATCAAGTCTATAAACATTAAATATCATACATGACAGAATCTTTCTTATCCTGTAATTTATCTCAATTTTTCCATTACTTTCTTTCATTTTCTTTTCTAGCTTTACTCACAGACAAGCCTCCGAAGCCATTGTTCCCCATGGAGAATCATCCAAGTGTTATAGATGTCCAGCTGGGTAAGTCCCCTTCCGGGAATAATAGATCCTAAACTTGCTCTCTGTTAACAGATGGGGAAAATTGCACGAACCAGGAAGGGTTTATTACCACTGTTATTACGTGCAAATCAATTTGTGTTCTGCTCATTTATAACCCTGGAGTTCAGTGCAATAGTAGTTTAAGGAAATGAGTTTGTATTGCATCAAGGAATGGTTATACTAATTGGTTACACTGGGTATTAAGTGTGCTGTATGCAAGACCTTTTTAACTCTGTGATTGATAGATTCATGAGTGTCTTGCATTGGTTATTGGTGCGGAAAACTTTTCATACATATCAACCAAAATTTTTTTATGTGGAGAATATTATCTCTTGAAGAGCAAGCACACCTTAAAATAAAAAACAGCCCTTCAGTTCAGCCTTTAAAATGATTTGATAACATTATTTCCAATGGCCCAATCCAGGGATATTTAAAACTTCTTTTTAGGTTGGGATTCTGAATATTTATGAATCATATGGTGTTAGGAAAAACTAGCAAGTTGATTTATGGGTGCTACTTTTTACAGACATATGGCGTTAAGCCTCTTTTTAAAGTCCCCTACCACTAATCCTTGTAATTTCAAGTACCATAAGCTTGAAATTCAGAGGACTGCTAAGATCTCTTTGGAACTGTGGCCTTTAATTTAAACTCTGTCTATTAACATTTGCGAGCTTTCATCTATCTTGGGTTTTATCCTAGTGTTCTTAACTTCTTCAATTCTAAACAAGACAACCACAAGAGAACTAATATGCTGGAAATGTATTAGGCTTACATAGGGTATATGATTTATTGAAAGTTGTGATCATAGTGGTACTGAACAATTACCAGCCAAGGAAGACAAACTGGCTCCAATATCTCCCTCACTCTGGAAGCTTTTGATTCAACTTTTGATCTTTACAATCCAGCTTGGATAGTGAGAGGCTTATTTACATCTTGAAAATTGGAGAAAGAAAATCATATTCTTAAGAGCTTATTCATTTCTCCAAAATAAAATATAGCACATTGTAGTTTTTAATTGTAGCTTAGCAATATGTGTATCAAATTTCAGGATTGTAAAACAGGAAGAAAAGAAAATATTAAACATGTTGTCAAAAAATGATGATAATAAACATGTTGTCAAAAGTGGACTGTAGAAGTGATAAAATAAATGTTTTATAAATAATGTGGAAGTATTAGACTATGATTCTACCCACAACCTCTGTATAATTTTTCAGTCAAAATAAAGTATTTTGTTGGAACTAAATCTAGATGTATTAACACCCTTATTCCTCAATAATTTTTACTTATATATCTCCATCTCAAACTGAGATAAAAATATCCCATGAGTACTTTGTGATTTGCCAGGGTTACATGAAACCATACACTATGCTGATCATGTATCATTAATTTATGTGGCGATTCAAATAGATAAATTGTTTTTATATGAAAACTTATATATTAAATAGAAGAAAGCAGAATTTGTGCAAGTATTTCAAATAAAGCATAAGTAAAATTTATGTTTGTGGCCCTTAGGGAGATACTCCCTTTATTCTTCTCTGTCACTAGTCAATTTCAACAGAAAAGTTTGATAAGTACTGCTCTTAAAGCAAGGAGAGGGACTCTTGCAAGAGGATGCATTTCATTCAGTTTCACTGAGTGTGACACATGTCTGTGCTCTTTAAGACATCATGAGATGTATGTTTTGTATAAATATGTATTCCAACATAGGTATATATATCAAAATACCCTACCAACACTACCACCCTACAATTACTAAAATAATTTACTTCTAATTTATGTTAGACATAAGGCTGAAGTTTTCAGTTTTCAGTTTGTAGCACAAAGTAAAAACAACGTTATAGACAGAAAGGTGGAGACATGTCCATTTGACATTCCAGAAAGGTTGTTTTTCTGAAGTGTTAAAACAACCATATAATTCAGAGAAAGTAAAGCAAAATCAGTCTAATCGGATCTTTGGCACTTGAAGGAGCAAGTGTTCAGTTGATTAAAAGTGATTTTAACTTTTCCACAGATTTATTTAGCACCATTTATTCACAATTGGAAATCACTTTTAAGGTGCTCTCATACTCAATAGTAAGGTCACATTAGAAGCACTATAAATGTCAAAGAGTTCCAAGTGATCTTTGGAGATCTGCAGTGGGAGATCTGCAGTCCAAGTGATGAGAGTTTAGAAAACTGCAGGTATAGAAAAGAGATAGAGAAAGATAACTGAGGCTATTGGGCATCCATGTCTATGTCTGGAAAACTTTCAGAAATTGGCAATGAAATGTCAACATTCAGCTTTAAACATTCTCAAAGTAGGCCTCAATTAAAACTGCCAAGAAATGTAACAGTCCAATCCAAAAGGCCAGGCACATTACCAAGTTTGAGTTTTCCAAATCCTATCACTTAAAATTTTAGACAAAATTGTGGTAGATTAAAGTTGGCCACAAATTTTTGGCTACTCCTCTCATCCAAACATGATTTTTCTTCCCTTCTCCTTGAATCTGAGTTAGTCTTAGGGTCATGCTCAACCATACAGAGTATGGCAAAAGTGATGCTCTGAGATATCAGAAGCTGAGTGGAAAGAAACTTGCAACTTCTGTCCTGGTTTCTTGGTCTGCTCTGAAACCACTGTGTTGCTTGACACTTAAGCAACATGCATTAGAGGAAGAGATACCATGTGGAGAGAGAGAGAGGCCAACTAGCACAAAGGCATCAGCCATGTGAGTGAAGAAGCCATCTTGGAAGTGGATCATACAGCCCTAGCTGCCCTGTCTTAATGCCCTTCTCAAATTTTTGACCTCAAAAGTCATGAACAAATGGTTGTCATTGGCGACTAAGTTAAGATTAGTTTGTTAAGTGATAATAGACAACCAAAACAAACCTTAAATAGTTTCTCTAGTCTAGAGCATTCTCAATTATATTTTTCCTATCGATGAGTATCTAATGCAGCCATTTTATGTAAAGTAATAAATGTGTGAGAAATACTTGAATGCCAGCTTTAAAGTGGTTTTAGAAAACATGATCTGTAATAATTGTTTATGTGTTTATTTGAGAGTTACATGCCTTTCACAGTTCTAGATATTTCTAAAGGCAATCCAGTAAGGGAAAATTTCAGTACAAATAAATACTTTTTAGCACATGGAGTTGGCATGAGTACAGATATTTTGTTGTGTCTCTGGAGGAAAATAAACATCTTGACTTTCTTGCTCCTTTAGTATAATCCATTTGTCAACTGCAAGGTTCTAGAAATTTACATATGTTTTTGCTGACATAGTGATGACAGTTTGGCGTTGCTAAATTGTGTTCACATTGTAATGCTGAAAGAAGATTAATCTTAACCAAATAACCATATATTTCAAGATGATAAACACATTCTTAACAAAATAATCTGAAAACCATTGCTCTCACAAAGCAAGCCTATGCAGCTAAAATTGCCTGTAGTAATGTATAAAATATAAAGATAAAACAGTGTACAAAATACACACAAAAAATTCAATTTGGTTCTATTGTCCTCCATTTATTTTCTCTTTCTAAAGGTAAATTTACCTTTAAATTTAAGAAATAAACTGTTGCTATACTAGGGTTACTTTTTAGCAATAGAAAAGAAATATATTTTCAATAATTTTTCTACAAAAACCCACCATATATGTTAATTTATATTGTACCTTTAATGCCACAGTATCTAAAATGTCATGGAGACATGTGCCCCTTTTGAAATGTATGCATGATAAGTAGAACATTTCTTATACCTTGTTTTCCGTAGGAACCAAACTCATGCATTGCATTCTCTAACACACTCCTAGCAGCTCTGAAAAAGCCATGAGCTAATTTGGCTGCAAAAATTTGAGATCTGCCATCTAACTTTAATTAAGGGTGAATTTGAAAATGTGCCCTGTTCTTATCACTGATGATGATAATTTTCTTCTTGGAAGTTTTCCTAGGATTTCAAATAAGCAAGGCAGTGTTATATAGAAAATAAATATAAACACTGTTTACTTTCCCTTTCATTGTTGAAGAGTCAAAAAGCGGGCCTGGGGGCCTAAGGCAGATCAGAAAAACCCAGAACAGTAAAATAGTGCAAGCTATTAGATTATTTTAGATATTTCAAAAAGCCAATAGTACATCTCTAGGTAAATTTCATATAGTATAAAAGAGTGTTTTCTTTCTTTTGTATTCTCATCCAGAATTTATTTTATATTTATAGGTATTCAAATTCATATTTCATAACCATATTACGTGCTGTCTCAAACTATCTCTATGTGTATAAGGAGTGTTAATCTTCATCTAAAATTGATTTCCTAGCACATCAGTTTCTACTTAAAATTATATCAGATTACCTAAGAGACCACTATAAAAACTTTGCAAGAGAATAAATCAAAATATAGCATTTAATTCAATACTCAAAACTAGACTACCAAAAAACTAATTGAGCCCCAAATTAGGAAATTAGCTATTCAGCCGAATCTATATTTCCTTAAACTTTATTTATGTAACACATTTATTGAATTCTCACTAAGTGTCAAGCAACATAGATCCTAGAGATATAGAAGTGAATAAAATGAGGTTCTTGGCCTTAAGGAGTTCTTAATCTAGTGGGGAAGACAGATGTGTAAGCAGAATTGGAATATAATATGATAACTGCCAAATCAGAGATGGGAAAAGGGAAAGTGACTTTTTTGTGTGTGCCAGGACTTCATGTGTTAGTCATGTATTAAAGGTTCTGAGCACTTAGGCTTTCATTCAGTACAATGAAATAGCTCTCTAACCTTAACTCAATTGCTAGGTTTATTTGAAAATAATTAAGAATTATCAAAGATAGAACAGTCATAAATTGTCTACTAATTTGCTTCAATACAGCAAATACTAAAAATGAAAACTTATAATACCCATGACTCAGTTTACTTTAACAAAATTAGTCAACTCTTTCTAAAGTTTACATATAATAAACAAGCCAAAGCTAGTCACCAACCAGTTGAATGAAACTATCAAACTAGTATTATTGTCAATAAATAGCAATATATGACTATTTTATTAGCTGGAGTCATGACTTGGGATATGAATTGTGTGTCTAATGGTGGTAGAAAGAGATTTATTTTTATCTTTTGTATTATCTCCCTATCTTCTTATTTTCAAATAACTCCTTTAAAAACCTTCATGTAATCTTAAATAGCTGAGCACTTTGAAGAGTTGGAGAGAATAAAGGAGGGTAGCATGAACTCACTCAGCTTTCTTGGCACACATAATTGGAGCCAATTCATGGCAGTATTCCCTTTCCCTCATAGACATTCTAGGGTTAGTGAGTTGTTTCCAAAAAATCTATTTATTCAGGCTAACATGCACAAGTTTAGCATGGGCTACCCCAAACTGAAAATCATTCTTTTGCCCAGATTGTATAACATGTACATTATTTACAACTTTGGAAAATCTGGGCACAGCCTTTTCCCTAAGAGTTGGCTGCAATATTAATGATAGAGACTGAAACTGCTTCCTTTACTTTGTCTAAGTTTCTTATAGTTAGATCTACTTGTTTTGAGACTTTTAAGAATGAGATAGAAAAAAAAGTTAAGAGTTTGCTAAATATTTGATTATAGTGTTGATTATGAAAATCTCTTAAATAACATGATTGTTGACTACTCCTCCATGTATAGGAGGACTTTTGGAATTTGGAATCGTTGTTTAAGCTTAAGCCCTATTGAGATATTGATATAACCTTGACAGTATTGCATCTTTTTAATGCCCAAACCATGGTTTTACATACATGGAACTAAAATCATTTGAGAATTTTCTATGTACTAGGAACTGCAATGGGTCTTTGCACATATGCTATCTTATTCCTCATAAGAAGTCATAGTAGTAATAAATATTAGTGAACCATTTTGCAGATGAAGAAAGTTAGCCTCAGAAAGATAAGTCTTCCTAAGTGTACATATTTGGTAAGTGACAGAGATGAAATTTCAACCAGAAATGTTTGACCCCAAAGTTTACATAATTTTTATTATAGCTTGCTGGATATGGTAACATTATTCTAGGCCCCAAACTCTGTCCTAGAAAAAGGCTATCAGTCTCATAGGGGCACCAAAATCATATTAACAAAAGAGCTAGGTAGATGGCTGACCAAACATACCAGCTGCCAGACTGTCTTAGAAAGAAGGAAAAATTTTTAGAGGAAAAATAAAAGATAAACTATCATATGTCAGGTGTAATTCTGAAGTTAAATTAGAATCTACAAAGAGATTTTAGGGAAGGAGTTGCAGAGGAGAACAAGGAGCAAGATGTTGTCAGAGGTCAAACCCCGAGAGGTTTGGAGTCCAGCAAAAAGAGCAGATGGAAGGGTTTTTTTCTCCCTCCCTCACGTCTCTGGCAGCCAGCAGGCTCCCAAGCTGCTGGAGAGCGAAAGGAGGGGACCCTCACAAGCCCAAAAGCTCCTGCCATCGGTGAACTGGGAGCTTCTTGAGGATAAAGCACCAGGCTACCAGCCCCCTTTGGCTGTTTCCCATCGCCACAGACCGGAGCTGAGATGGCAGGTGCCATATTGCTTCCCTACCTGCCATATACCTTTGTCTTCTCCACAGGGCTTCAGACCTTAAGTTTTCATCTTGCTTGCTTCCACACAAACATTTCCCAACTCCAGCCCAGACTGTGGGAACCACAGATGCTGGTAGGTGCTCGAGGCTCTGCATGACTCCAGAACCTGGGCATTCTAGGTTGGCTACCTTCTGGAGATAGCAACGGAGACAAAATAGTGCTAGCTGTCCTCTAAACACTTTTGCTCTACTTCTCCTCCCCCATCCATGGCTGCAAAGAGAGAATGCTTGAGCCAGGTCTCTCAGGAGCTACTGCTTCTGCTCTCTTGGGGATTCCACAAAGAGTAGGGCTCAATCTTTTCCTCTTAAGGCACTGCAAAAGAATAAGGGATGCTCAGACTGTGAGTTCCCTGTTCAACATCCCTTCCTTGTGCTGCTTATCCAGCTGCTCCATTAGAACAGGGCACATCCTGAAGCGGAGGGACATCAAACCTGCTTTAGCACCCAGTAGGCAACTTGAGACCAGTGCACTTCTTCCTGGTATGGACAAGGATTGATATCTGGGGACTCAGGGACAGACCTGCAGATCATATCTCATACTCATTCATGTTGTTTAAGGGCACAGAGGGGATATTTGTGAACCAATCTTGGGAGGCAAGGTAGCCCACAGGGGATGAACTGAAAAGAGTACAGTATGGTTCACAGCCTCCGTGTACTCATGGAGCAGCATTCCCCCAACAGGAAAGCCATACTCTAAGCCCAGAGCAGGATCCTCAATGGGAAAGCTTTCAGCTTACAGTGCTATTGCTGGGAAGCACAGCTAGTTTGAGCTCCTGCCAGCAGATGCTGGGGGGAGACTGCAGAGCATGGGAGGGGGAAGAAGATGAAACACACTCCGAACTGCCAGATTGTGGATCTGAAATGGCCCCTGCCTCCACATCCAGATTTCTGACTGGTTGGGGCTCCTGCTTGGCAACTTTTCTCAGCAGGCTGGGAGTAGACTTTTGACCCCCACTGAAACAGGTACCTTACCAGCTTTTGTGGAGCCTAAAGGAAGGCTCACCCAATCCGGCCCCATTCAGTCGCACTCTCCTTCTTGTCTCTGCTGTGTTGGAGAATAAGGACTCACCAGATGATCCAGGGTTCTGCCCACTACCTCGGGCATTCTTATGCTTCTGCTGAGGGCTAGAGCTGGTCACAGGTCTCCAAAACAACAGAGAAGCTTATTCTCTTCGATAAGTGCCATCTACAATCAGGGAGATCAGTTTGCACAACATTTACTGACTCACTTATACAGGGTATCACACTACTATCTCAAAGATTAAGTTGAGCATGCCAATACAATTCACACTGTTAAGAAGACCACATAATTGAGGAAAGAAAAAGCATTTCAAAGATCTCCATCCTCCCTCATTAGAAGGAGACAGGGAATCTAACCATGTACATAGCTTCAACACTACCACAGCCTACGAAAAACCAACAACTGAGAAAACTATCATATTAAGGATTTCATATCCAAGGCATCCTCCCCAAACCTAGACCTCCATAAAAGCACCCATAAGCAAAGCTAAAGATTCTTATTCAACATAGGCTACAAATACTCCCTTATGAGTGAGGGGGAGACAAAGCCTGATCTGAATAAATAAAATCCAAGAATAAGAAGTGGCATCTGCCCTAGATCAGAAGGAATCAGTGAGAGAACTGAGGAAGTACGAAAAATTAGAATGAAAGGCACCCTAAAAAGGGAACATCAGCTCTATAGCAATGGACAGCAATCAAAACAAAAATATTGAAATGACAGAATAAAGAATTGCAAATATGAATTTTAAGAATGTTCATTGACATCCAAGAGTAAATGGAAAAGCAACTCAAACTAGAAAAACAATTCAGGGAATGAATGAAAAGTTCACCAAAGAGCACAACATATTAAAAAATAGAAATTGTCAAAATTAAAAATTTATTTAAGGAAATACAAAATACAGTGGAAAGTTTTAAGAACAGACTAGACCAGGAAGATCAAAGAATCTCAGAGCTTGAAGACAACTCCTTTGAATTAACTTAATCAGTCAAAACTAAATAACATAATTAACAGGAATGAACAAACCCTATAAGAAATATGGGGTTTTGTAAAGTGGGCAAATGTAAGAATCATAGGCATCCTTGAGGGTGAAAAAGAAAATGCATAAGAGCTGGAAAACTTTTTTTGAGGGAATAATTGAGGAAAATTTCCTTGGTCCTCTTGGAGATACATGAAGTTGAATGAACATCTGGGAGATTCATTACAAAGAGGTAATCACCAACACACATAGTTATCAGACTGGCCACAGTCAACAAAGCAAAGTCTCCTGAGAGCTGTGAGGCAAATACACTAATGGGACACCCTATCAGGTTAACTGAAGACTTCTCAACTGAGATCTTATAAGCCAGAAGCCATTGGGGTTTCATCTTCTGTCTCCTTAACAGAAAAATTGCCAGGTTAGAATTGTGAATCATGCAAAAATAGAAACTTTTCGAGACAAGCAAACTCTGAGGGAATTTGTCATGACCAGACCTGCCCTGCAGGAAAAATAGTCAGAACTGCATTATACATGGATCAACACAATAGACACCCTCCAGTGGAAAACCACTCAAAAACCAAAGCTCCGACCTTATACAAAACAATAGCACAAAGGGTAAAACAAAGCAATAATGTATACTCATCAGGATAAGCAGGGCAGTGTCTTGCATATCAATTCTGTCAATCAACATGAATGGTCTGAATGCCTCCTCAAGAAACATAGGCTGGATTAATGGATAAAAAAATAAAACCCAATTATCTGTTGTCTCCAGGAAACACATCTAACCCACAAAGACTCATACATACATAAGATGAAGGAATGTATAAAAATATTCCATGAAAATGGAAACCAAAATAAGGTGTAGCCATTCTCATGTCAGATAAAATTGACTTTGCAAAAGTAGTAACAGTACAGAAAAAGAGAGTCATTATACTATGGAGCACCACTCAACCATAAAAAAAAGAATCAATACCTTTGTGACAAGGTGGATATAATTGGAGACCTTTCTCCTAAACAAAGTAACTCAAGAATGGAAAAACAAACATCAAATTGGGACTAACCAATAAGCACACATGTACCCAGAGGGAAGTTAACCACAGTGACTATTAACCAAGAAGGAGCAGGAAGGAGAGTAGGGGAAAAATCCTACCTAATGGGTACAAGGAACACTATTTGGATGATAGGTACACTTAGAGCCAGGACTCAAGTATTACAAAAGCAATCCGTGTAGCCTAAAACACTTGTACCCCATAATATTTTGAATTAAAATATATTATCAATAATAGTTACTATAATTTAATAATAGCTCTACTACTACTACTAATATTGTTACTATACTAATATTTAATAATAGCTCTGCCAATTCTACTAATAGTAATAGTAATTATTTTTTTAATAATTTTATTGAATCATAATTATGTACATTGGTGCAATCATAGGGCACAATGTGCTTCATATACAATCAGAAATATTTTGATCGAGCAGCAATAGTAGTAGAAATAACATTTATTACTTACCAGGTACCAGACACTATACAGTATTAAATTCTTTATATGGATTTTATCATTTCATCTTCCTCAAAACTCTATGTGGTGGACATAACTATTTGCCATTTTTAACAGCTTTATTATGACATTATTTATATACCATAGAATTTTCCCATTTAAAACATAGATTTCAATGGCTTTTAGTATATTCATAGAGTTGTGTTAATCACCACCACAATTTCAGAACCATTTATTTATTTATTTATTTTGGAGACAGAGTCTTACTTTGTCACCCTCGGTAGAGAGCTATGGCATCATAGCTCACAGCAATCTCAAACTCTTGGGCTTAAGCAATTCTCTTGCCTCAGCCTCCCAAGTAGCTGAGACTACAGGTGCCCACCACAGTGCCTGGCTCCTTTTAAATATGAGACCTTGCTCTTGCTCAGGCTGGTCTCGAACCTATGAGCTCAGACAATCCACCCACCTCGGCCTCCCAGAGTGCTGGGATTACAGGTGTGAGCCACTGCACCCAGCCCAGAACATTTTTTTTTTCTTGAGACAGAGTCTCACTATGTCTCCCTGGGTAGAGTGCCGTAGCATCACAGCTCACAGCAACCTCAAACTCTTGGGCTTAAGCAATTCTCTTGCCTCAGCCTCCTGAGTAGCTGGAACTACAGGCGCTACCTCAATGCCTGGCTATTTTTTTGTTGTAGTTGTGTTTCTTGTTTAGCTGACCCAGGCCGTGTTCGAACCTGCCAGCCTTGGTGTATGTGGCTGGTGCCATAACCACTGTGCTACGGGTGCCAAGCTGTCCCAGAACCTTTTAATTACTCAACAAACCCCCCAAGCTTTGTACTTAGCATCTATTAGCAGGTACTGCTCAGTCCCCCATTCATACCTCTATCCCTAGCACTAGGCAACCCCTAATCAACTTTCTGTTATTATACATTTTCCTATTATGAATGTGTAATATAAATAAAATTATATAAGCAGTCTTTTGCGATTGGCTTAACATTTAACATACTGTTCTCAAGGTTTAATCATGTTGTAGCATATATAGGCACTTCACTCCTTTTTATCACCAAATAATGTTCCATTGTATAGATATACCAGATTTTCTTCATGCATTCTTCATTTGATGGTCATTTCAGTTATTGCCACCTTTTGAATTTTATGAATAATACTTGTATTAGTGTTCATATACCAATTTTCTTTGTGGGCACATATTTTAATTTATCTTGAATATGTGCCCATGAGTAGAATTACTGGGCCATTTGGTTATTCTGTGTTTAACCTTTTAAGGAACTGCCAGACTATTTTCTAAAGTGACTACATCATTTGACATTCCTATCAGAAATTCAGAGGGTTCCAATTTCTCTATATCCTTTCCAACACTTGTTATTTTCCTTGTTTTTTGACAATAATTATTCTAATGTGTATGCAAAGTTATCTTATTGTGGTTTAGATTTACATTCCCCCAGTGGTAAATGTTATTGAGCATATTTTTGTTAGCCTATTGACAATTTTTATGTCTTTGGAGAAACGTCTGTGGCCCATTTTTTTAAATGAGAAAAATGTGCTACAAGAAATTATATAACTTATCCAAGCTAGTAAGAAGCTCATAAGCAGTAAGGCCACAGTTGGCACTCTTAACCCTTAACCCATAGTGCCCATTTACGTTAGTACTGTTGTTTACTCAGTTCTCTAGTATTTGGGACTTACCTCTGCCTACTCTTCTTAAATATACATTTTTAGACAGAAAGTGATTATATATATGGAAGTTAAAGGGGTATCCAAAGTGAATTGATTTAGTGAGAAAATATAAATCATTAACAGAGTATTAGTTTGACTTTCAATCTTTATGACTCAGGCCTAAATGCCTTTTCAAATGTAATAGTAAACTAATTTGTGAGCTGTAAGTATGCCTGAAACTTGGCTATGAAGCACAAGGAAGTATACAAGTTTTCTCGAGGGTTGTATGAGTATACTTAAATGTCCAGAAAGTTACATGTAAGCCCGAATCTGAACACAGATCAAGAAATTCATCTAGAACACACAAGTACAACTCAATGGAAATCAACCAGGGGAGAGGGAGGAAGAGGAGTGGGGCAAAATCTACCTAATGGCTACTAAGAACACTATTTATATGATGGTATACTATAGGACTCAAACATTACAAAAGTGATCCATGTAACCTAAAACATTTTTACCTTGTCAACATTTTTTTAAAATTTCAGATTGTTATAGGGGTGCATATGATTTGGTTACATTGTTTCCTTTTGTGTGGATAAAGTCCGAGTTATAGGTGTGTCCTGGCCCCAGAAAGTATATGATATACCCTTGCAATGTACCTATTGGGCAGGAATTTACCCATTTCCTTCTCCCCCTCCCCTCTACTTAAATTTCATTGAGATTTTTCTTCCATATGAACTTATAAGTGTTGAGCAAGTAGTTCCAATTTAGTACTGAGTATATATGCTGTTTATTTTTCCATTCTTGCTGTGCCAAACCTGGGAGAATTCCAACCTAATTGCTACAAAATATACTAGGTCACCATTTGTGTGTGTGTGTGTCTGTGTGTGAGACTGAGTAGAATTCCATGGTGTACATACACCACATCTTATTAATTCATTAATAAATTGATGGGCATTTGGGTCATTTCTACTTGCAACTGTGAATTGTGCTGCTATGAATGTTCTAGTGCAAGTGTCTTTTTTATAAAATGTCTTTTTCCCCCCCTTTGGGTAAATCCCTAGTAGAGGCATTGCAGGACCAAATGATAGGTCTACTTGTAGTTCTTTTGGGGTGTCCGCATGTGATCTAAGTGCTTTCTCCAAGGCAGGTCTAGTTGTGGCAAATTTCCTGAGCTTGCTTGTTGGGAAAGATGTGATTTCACCATCAAATATAAAGCTTAGTTTGCAGGGAGCAGAATCCTGGGCTAGTAGTTAAGAAGACTGAAGTTTAAGGCCTGTTTCCTTCTGGTTTATAAGATTTCAGTGGAGAAGTCCACTGTTAATCTGATGGGTTTATCCTTATAGGTCAGGTATTGCTTACAGGTAGCTGCTTGAAGAATTTTCTCTTTCATTTTGATTTTGGCCAGGTTAATTACAATGTGTCTAAGAGATACTCTATTTGAAATCAGACATCCTGGAGTTCAATATCCATCTAATGCTAGATGTTTGCATTTCTAGTGTTGTTTGGAAAATTCTCACTGATAATGTCCTCAATAGACCTTCCATGTTTTGGGGACACTCTTCTTCCTCAGGGATACCTATAATCTGTAGGATTCTATGCTTTGCATAGTATCACATATCTCTGAGAGATTGCTCTGCTTTTGTTCTCTTCTTTTCTTTCTCTTTAAATGACTGGGTTAGCTTGAAAGTCTGGCCTTCAAACTCTGATATTCTTTCTTCACCAGGGTTTAATCCCTTGCTGAAGCTTTCTGCTGTGTTTTGAAACTCCCTGAATAATTCTTTAAGCTCCAGTATATCCTTCCTAATTTTGTCCAGATCCATGATGACTTTGTCTTTAATTGTACTACTTTCTTGAGACATTGTTTGGACTTTATTTATTTATTTATTTTTACTAGTTTTCAACTTTTTCTTTAATTCTGTTCATCTTATTTGCCATCCATGTTCTCAATTCCATTTCTGTAATTTCAACGATTTCTTTATGGTTAGAATTTTCTGCTGTATCTACATTGTGATTCCTTGGGGGATTTGTTCTGTTCATAATTTTCATATCGCTAAGGTTCTTTTGCTGGTTCCTCCCCGTGTGTGTTCTATTTTTTTGTCGGGAGTAAACTAAAGGGTTAAACTACCTCTTACTTGGAGTTGTTTTTGTTGGGTTCAAATAGGGAGCGATCACTAGATGGCGCTTTAGTATTAGCTGTAATGGAAGCTGCTGGATGCCCTTTTTCTTTGCTGACTCTAGCTGCTTCCAGTGTTCAATGATCTCCCCGCTAGAAATTTGGGAGGGAACTTCCAGCTCTGCTCTGGTAGCAGAAGCTGTCGGCCGGCACTGTGGGCTGGGTACAGCACTGGAATTTGGGGGTTGGTTTTGCAGACCTAGTGTGGATGCTGAACACTCTTGAGTTTCGGAGAGGGAGCCCCAGTGGTTAGGCTGGGGTGGGACCTGGAATTCCCTGACCCCCGCAGGGCCTGGAATCCAGAAGGAGGTCCAGGGTGGTGTGGGGAGGAGGACTACACCAATCTGTTCGTGGAAACCAAAGGACAATTCAGAGGTTGTAGCCCATTCCAAAGGCGGAGCCCAAGCCTACCATGTGGCACAATGAACGTTTTGGTCTTCAGAACTCTGGGAAACCGTGCCAGCTGGGGCTGGTGTGATTACCAGCAGCCCCGGAGTTATGGTGTTCTCCATGCCCCTCCTGTGCCCTGACGAATTGGGGAAGCAGCCTGTTGCTTCCCTGATGTGTGGCAGCCTTCTGGGTCCCATCCCTGCCAATTCCCTTGCCCAGGTCCACCTGTGCTTTAGGCGGGAGGTGTTTAGTTTCAGGTCCCTGGCTATGGTTTAGGGAAGCTGTGAGTTGATGATCTGTTCACCCCGTCCCAGATTCTTATTGTTCACCCACCAGTTCAGGGTGGCCTCAGCTGCTGTCTGTTGGTATCCCTCCGCACCCTTTTCTGGTGGGGTAGCCCTACTCAGAAATTCAGGCCAACCCAGCTGGGGTCTGTGGGGGATGGTACTGGGCACCCGGGAGCTCAGACCACTGAGCCATTTCTGTGCAGAGTCTCTGTTTCTGTGCTACAAAATTCCCCTTCACCTGTTTCTTTTGTTTCCTTCTATTCTTTTTATATTTTCCTCTCCTGGTGTCCCACGCTGTCATAATGCTGTTTCTTTGTGGAGCAAATAGAGTGGTGGCTTGCTTATGTTTCTCTCTTTTCCTGGGCGAGGATGTTGAGAGGCTGCTTCCAATCCCCATCTTTTTTAGTATCAATTTTGATGATCTCAGAGTAAGTTTTCTCAAGGAGACCGAGTAGATCTATAGCCTGGTTAACCATTGGCCTCCCTTTGCCTTCCTCCTTCTCAATATTTTGAAATTAAAAGAAAAATTCACCTGTGTCATTCTAGTGTAGGAAGGGTAGACTTAAGACTAAAACATAAGTTAAGGAATTCTGTTGTTAGAATTAATTGGTAATATGTGTCAACTGAGGGTACTATTCCCCCAAAACATGTTCTCTTTGTGTTGATATCAATGCTATTGATTTGCAATACTTTACAGTATGTACATCTTCTAACCCATCCCATTTACTGGATTATGCATGCTTTTTAAATGTCTGGAAAAGAAAATAAAATAAAGCTACACATTTTTACTACGTCTACAATGCAACAAGGACTAGAAAATAACCAAAATTATTTAGGTACTCAATATTCTTTCAACTCAAATATTTGATATGATTGTATATAAATAAAGGTGAATTTTATATTATAGGTAAGTAAGTCAAAAATTGAGAGAAATATCCTCTGGTTCATTCATAGATAAACTACTTCTAAATGTCCTCATACTTGATGTTGAAGGATAGTTTTACATCTTTTAAATAATTCCCTTAATTATTCTGTATGCTTTATTTATATAGCCAGGGCTTAGACGTTGGAAGATCCTTTACTCCTTTAGAAATACCTACTTCCAGAAATTACATAGAGATGGCAGAAGTGCTACATAAATATTTGGCCCTGTTAATACTACCATGTGTTGCTGTGATTTAGAGAACATTAAAATTCTTCCCCCTCCCCATCCTTATCCTAAATATCTCCAGTACTTCTACACTGAGTACGTCTGTAGATCAGAGTCAACACAGAATAAGGGTGAGAAACCTGGTTTAAAATCTCAGAGATTTGTGAAACTAAAGCTAGTAGTTTATAGTCAAGGTAGCAACATGAAGATTGGAAAGTTAGAGGTGGCAAAGACCCAAGCCAGGTGAGGAGTAAATAGGTTAGGTCAGAGAAAATACCAAACGTGGTTTCTAGCAAAGTGGAAATGTCAAAGGCTGAGAAGCCATCAGAAATCAGGCAATAAATGGATACTGAAAGATCAAAGGTAGTGATTGGCACTAGTAGTCCTATTAAGAGTTGGCACTTGATTCACACAAGAAGAGGTATTGTCACTATTAGTATAGCTGCTGAAAAGGGAAGTTGGAAAAAGTTGGAACTTAGGGCAATGCCAAGGAGGACATACCTGAAAATTATAGGCATTTAAAGACTTTTTGAATGAAAAGAGAAACTTTATCAAAAACAGTAAAGGATAAACTTGGCCTAAGACTAATTCTGATAGAAAAAGTCTGGTCTTTGCCAATATTTGATTTTAAAAATTGAACTAATATATAGGGGGGACTTTATCTAACAAATGCAATCAATGGACCCTAATAGTATATGTATCAAGTCCATAAATAGGCTTTAGTTTTGATTACAAATGTAATATAAACCTAGGAGTAGAGTTTATATATATTGAAAGGGTGCATATGTTTATCAGATACTTCTTTTCCAAGACCAGAAGGAGATCTGGCTCACTAAGGACCTATATCAGAAGGTTTGATTTATTTTCCTTAGTTGCTAATGTATTGAGAATATGCCTATTGCTGTAGTAATGATTTGCCATCTAGAGTCAAGTTGTTAATGATAAGTTTTTAACTAGGTGAGATGATGATCATGGTGTATTTCAAGGCTGAATCAAATTCTTTTAGGAATGTGCACATGTGGTGGAGAGGGGGCCTGTAATAAAGGAGAGGGAATTCTTTGTCGAGGCTCCATTTGAAAACTCCTTTACCTCAGTAACGAAAAAAATGAAAGTGCTTTAGAAATAAAGAGAATTGTGCTAACTCTTCATAAAAGAATTAAAGAAGGGAAAGAGTTAACTTTAATAATAATACCTCATATTTATGCACTATAATTCTCCAAGGAACTCAAAGCATGTTTTCAGGCACCATTTAATTAATTTCTTTAATGGTTCTGTAAAGCAGGATGAGTGTAAGATAACATTAACCATTGACATGTGCAGTTAATAAGGCTCTTTGTGACACCCGCAGGCAGTTTAACTGAACGTAGTAGTGAGGAATCAGCTAGATCAGTAGTGAATAAATGATTATTAGCCTGGCCATTATTAGCCAGCTCGAAATTTCTGACTCTGCTATTATATATGTATGAATGTATAAGCAGGGGTGATATATCTGATGACTTCTTGCTGTGTTTCTCCGTCCTTTCTCAGCCAAGTCGTTAGCTTATTAACCCAGTGAGTACTGTTTTCATGAGTGACCACTTTGTATATCAAACAAGTAGCTCTTAAACTTTTCTGAGTGCTACTTTGCTTGCATATACTTTTTGGTTCCCAGTGTTAATTCCTGTGAGTTTAGGGCAAAGATCTCTTTTTATATTTTGGTTTTTAGTTGACACATAATAATCATACATACTTATGCGATACATAGTGATGTTTCAACACATAAAATGTATAGTAACATGATCAGGGTAATTAGCCAGGAAAATGTACACCAAACCACAATGAAATATCACATCCCAGTTAGGATGGCAATTATCATAAAGGCAAAAAAGAACAAATGCTGGTAAAGTTTCGGAGAAAAGGTAACTTTTATACACTATTGGTGGGAATGTAAAGCAGTACAGTTACTATGAAGAATAGTATGGGAGTTTCTCAAAGAAATTACAAATAAAACTACCAAAGAATTCTTAAAGCAGGCATGTAAACAAAACAAAACAACAAAAATGAATAAAGTGGCGATTACAGAGGGCACAGGGTGAAATTTGCAGAAGATGAGAAGGAGACCCTCTCTTCATGTAATATGTAGAAATAGCACAGTAAGAATTTACTTATTTGTCAAGGACAAGTCCATGGTTATATTGTTCTATTAGGCTCTTATCTCTTCTCAACATTGTATGTGTCTGTATATGCCAAATTGTATTAGTCATCTTCAGATTTTTCAAAAGAATCATTATGTTACATTTAATCTACTCTTCTCAGTGTTCCAACTCCATCCCATGGTGTTTACTCTTAGAAGAACAAAAGTTAATGTGATTTTGTTCATTTTACAGATCTGGAAACCAGTGTCATACCCGAAGTCACTGAGAAAAGGTGAAGGTCATTCAGTGTAAAATGCCACAATTTTCATCCTCTCTATTTCAAAATGTCTCTTTATTTTCATCCTTTATCCTCTCTCTATCCATTCAAGCAGGGTGAGTGGTATCCTTACATCTTTCCAAGTGTAAATTGTCTACCTTTGCTCATTTCTACATTTCCCATATATTTTGGTAACAATCTCAGTTATACCTTCTTGCAATTGCATTTTGAAACTCGGTCCCATAGTAAGCATGCTAAATTCTCTTCCTTCCTAAATGAGTATACACACACACACATCCTTAATGTAAAAATATAAAATTATCCAAACTGTGAATTTTTTTTATGAAACAGACTCTCACTTTGTCACCCTCATTAGAGAGCAGTGACATCACAGCTCACAGCAACCTCAAAATTTGGGATTAAGTGATTCTCTAGCCTCAGCCTCACGAGTAGCTGGGACTACAGGTGCCCACCACAGCACCTGGCTATTTTTAGGTTATAGTTGTCATTGTTGTTTGGCAGGCCCAGGCTTGATTAGAACCCACCATCTCTGGCATATGTGGCTGGTGCCCTAATCACTGAGCTACAGGTGCTGAGCCCAAATTGTGAAATATTTTGAGTGCCAACATGATGCCATAACCGGAAAATTCTATATCTGACATTATGTGATGGATCATGGTTAAAATACAGTCAAAACTTAGCTTTATCCACAAGATTATTTTTAATATAAATATATATATATATAATTACCTTTAGGCTATGTGTATAAGCTATATGTGAAAATACATCACTTAGATCCCATCCCAACCCCAGAATATACTATTATGTATCTGCAAATATTCAAACGTACAAAAAAATTAAAAATTCAGAACACTTCCAAGTCCTAAGCATTTCAGATAAAGGATACTCATCCTCCGTGTATATGTGTGTGTGCACACACACATGCACATACACACATATGTCCACTTTCCTTTATCCTGCTTCCTCTTCAAGGCACATTACCCCACCTCTCTTTTTTTCTGTCCACATCCAGTTGTTTTGAAATATATGCATAGAATATCTGTTTTATTCTGTCTCATTCACTTCTCACCTCACTAAAACTTGACTTCATCCCCACCACTCTGTGAAAGTTCATTTTTCAATAATCATGTAATTATCTATCTCTTATTTCTCCTTGGGATATTTTTACACCCTTTGGCACTATTGAACTTCTTTGCTGGCATATTGTCTGCCATATAGTAAATATTCAGTATGTGATGAACACCTCCTCTTTGTTCAAATTCTTCTGTTTTCTCTCTTAGCTATCAACCTAATTATCATCTTGTTTCTTCTCAATCTTTCTTTCTGTTCTTTCTTCCTGCTTCTTTAACTAGTTTTAGTGGGAAAGAGGAAGAGTACGAGTTTAAAATCATAAAAATAATATTAAAATATTCACAAAATTAAATCATGAGCATATGGTTTGGGCTACTTTATAGTTCTTTCCTAAAGAAGATAAAAGCATCTTCTTTGGCTTGTTTGGTAAAGAGAAATACCTATACTTAATTAACAAAAGCTTCAAGAAGGGACTATCTTAATTAAGATTATTGATAGGACTCATCCAGTTAATAAGCTATTTATTGAATGCCTGCTGCATGTAAAGTTCTGTGGAGACACAGAGATGGCTAAAAGGAAGACATGGCTCTAAGAAGACTAGAATATAGCTGAGCAGAAAGAAATAAACAAACAGTATATGGCAAGAGTTATCTCCAGTAAGATGGTGGAATAGGAAGAATGACCTATTGTTCTCCCACAGAAATATCAGCTTATTAACAATATACATCCAAAAAGCCTTTTATGGTAACTCCAAAAATCATAGGAAGTCACAATGCCCACGCAGGATTGGAGACAAAAAGAGCCACATTGCAACTTCTTACCTATTTCAGTGTGGCTGTAGGTGTCTGTAAAAGATTCAATTTATGTTTAAGTAAATATGTAGGCTGAACGTGAAAGGACTGAAAAATATGTCCCATGCAAGTAATATCTAAAAGAGAGAAGAGTTAACAAAATATATTTTAAGTCAAAAATCGTCAGAGAAATAAAAGGATATTAAATAATGATAAAATGGTCAATTCACCAAGCAGATGTAAAACTTATAAACATATGCAACCAACTTCATACCATCCAAATTGTAAACCAAAAATTGACAGAATTACGGGAAGAAATGGACAGTAACACAATAATATTAGAATATTTCAATACTTTCAATAATTAATAGAACATCAAGACAGAAATTAAATAAGGAAACAGAGAGCCTGCATAGCGCCATGTACCAACCAAATGGACCTAATAGACATGTACAGAACAGTTCATGCAAGAGTGGAATTCTACTCAACAGAATAGACATTCTTCTCAAGCACACACAGGACAGTCCCCCAAATTCATCACAAGTTAGGCCACAAACAAGCCTTAACAAATGTAAGAAAAGTCAAATCATGTAAAATATCTTTTCTAACCACAAGGGAATTAAACTAGAAAATCAATAGCAGAAGGAAAGCTGAAAAATTCACAAGTCTGTGAAAATTAAGCACCACTCTTGAATAACTAATGGGTTAGAGAAGAAATCAAAAGGAAAAATAGAAAATATCATGAGACCAACAAAAACATAAATACAATATACAAAAACTTGCAAGATTTAGCATGAGTAGTACCAAGAGGGAAATTAGTAGTGGTAAACACCCCTGTTAAAGAAGAAAAAAAGATCTCAAAGCAACAGCCTAAAGTTATACCTCAAGGAACTATAAATGCTCAAAGAAATAATAAAAATTATAGCATAAATAAATGAAACAGAGAATCAAAAAACAATAAAAGAAATCAACAAGACTTTTTCTGAGTTGGATTATTGAAGAAAATAATTAAAAATTTGACAACCCTTAGCCAGGCGTTGTGTTGGACACCTGTAGTCCCTCCTACTTGGGAAGCTGAGGCAAGAAAATTGCTTAAGCCCAAGAGTATGAGGTTTCTGTTAGCTGTGATGCCACAGCACTCTACCGAGAGTGACATAGTGAGACTCTGTCTCAAAAATTAAAAAAAAAAAATATTGACAAACCTTTATCTAGACCTAGAAAAAAAGAAAAAGGACTCAAATAAGCAAAACCTGAAATGAAGGGGGGGACATAACAACTGAGGCCACATAAACGAAAAGGATTATAAGAGACTACTATGAATATTTATGAAATTGGATAACCTAACAAACACATTGGAAAAACAGAACATATGGATAAATTCCTGGCCCCTTAAAATTACCAAGACTGAGCTGGGAAGAAACAGAAAACCTGAACAGGCCAATAATGTTAAAAGATATTAAGAGAATCATAAAAAAACTCTCTAAAGAAGATCTTGAGACTAGATGGCTTCACTACATAGTTCTACCAGCATTTAAAGAATTAATGTAAATCCTCCTTAAACTCTTCCAGAAGACTGAAGAGGAGGGAACACTACCAAACCACTCCACAAGTTCAGCATTAATCCAATACCAAGGCCAGAGACACAAGAGAAAAGACAATTAAAGGCCAGTATCCCTGTTGAATATAAGTGCAAAAGTCCTCAACAAAATACTAGCAAACAAAATTCAACAGCATATTAAAAAACTCATACACCATGTTCAAGTGGGATTTAACTGGGATGCAAGGATGATTCATCATCTGAAAATCAATCAATCATTGTGATATACCACGTTAAAGGAACAAAGATAAAAATCGCATGAACATCTCAATAGATGTATAAAAAGCATTTGACAAGGTTCAACAATCTTTCAAGCAGAAAAACACTCAACCAACTATGATTAGAAGGAAATTGTCTCAATAGAATAAAGGCCGCCATACATGAGAGTACACAGCTTTAAAATCTACTCTATGGGTGAAAACTTAAAGCTTTTCCCATCAGATCGGGTGCTTATAGATAAGGATACCTACTCTTGTCATGTCTACGCAATATAGTAGTGGAAGTCCTAGCCAGAGCAATTAGGCAAGACAAAGAAATAAAAGCCATTCAAGTCAGGAAAATATAAGTAAAATATCTCTGCTCATAGATGACATAGTCTAGGTAGAAAAACCTAAGATTCCACAAAAAGGTGTTAAACTAATAAATTCAGCAGAATTATAGGATAGAAAATAAACACACTGACAGCTTTTTTTTTTTTACTTTATTATCTTTATCATTAAATCATAGCTGTGTACAATAGTGCAATCAAGGGGTACAACGTGCTGGCTTCATATACAATTGTAACTATTTTCATCCAACTGATTAACATAGATTTCCTGGCAATTTCTCCGTTATTATATGAAGACACTTGTATTCTGCACTTTGCAAGATTCACCTGTACCCTTCTAAGATGCACCGAACGTGTGGCCCCAGAAATTACCCTCCCTCCACCCCAATCTCCCCTCTCTCCTCCCTACCCTAGCCCCTTTTCCTATATTGTTGTGTTATAGTTGGGTTATACCATTCATACAACAGCTATAAATTAGCTTCATAGTAGAGCTGAGTACATTGGATACTTTTTCTTCCATTCTTGAGATACTTTGCTAAGTATCCAAGCTCCATCCATGTAAACATGAAAGAGGAAAAGTCTCCATCTTTCCTTAAGGCTGCATAATATTACATGGTATACATGTACCACAATTTATTAATCCATTCGTGAATCGATGGGCACTTAGGTTTCTTCCATGACTTAGCAATTATGAATTGGGCTGCAATGAACATTCTGGTACAGATGTCTGTGTTATAATGTGATTTTTGGTCTTCCAGGTATATACTTAGTAAAGGAATTATAGGATCAAATGGCAGGTCAATTTTTAGATCTCTAAGTATTCTCCAAACATCCTTCCAAAAGGAATGTATTAGTGTGCATTCTCACCAGCAGTGTAGAAGTGTTCCCTTTTCTCCACATCCATGCCAACATCTCTGGTTTTGGGATTTTGTTATATGGGCTAATCTTACTGGAGTTAGGTGATATCTCAAAGTAGTTTTGATTTGCATTTCTCCGATGATTAAGGATGGTGAGCATTTTTTCATGTATCTGTAGGTTGTGAGCCTGTCTTCTTTAGAGAAGTCTCTTTTCAAGTCTTTTGCCCATCCTGAGATGGGATCACTTGTTCTTTTCTTGCTAATACATTTGAGTTCTCTGTGGATTCTGGTTGTTAAACCTTTGTTGGAGGCATAACCTGCAAATATTTCCTCCCATTCTGAGGGCTGTCTGCTTGCTAAACTTACTATATTCTTGGCTGTACAGAAGCTTTTCAATTTGATCAGGTCCCAGTAGTGCTTCAATTGCCTGGGGAGTCCTCCTCATAAAATATTCACCCAAGCCGATTCCTTCAAGAGTTTTCCCTGCACTTTCTTCTAGAATTTTTATAGTTTCATGTCTGAAGTTTAAGTCTTTAATCCAGTGAGTCTATCTTAGTTAATGGTGAGAGGTGTGGGTTCAATTTCAGCCTCTTACAGGTCACTGGCCAGTTCACCCTGCACCATTTGTTAAATAGAGAGTCTTTTCCCCAGTAAATGTCTTTAGTTGGCTTGTCAAAGATCAAGTAATGGTAAGTAGCTAGATTCACCTCTTGGTTCTCTATTTTGTTCCAAACATCTACCTCTCTGTTTTTGTGCCAGTACCATGCTGTTTTGATCACTATTGATTTAATAGTAGAATCTCAGGTCTGGTAGCGTGATTCCTCCTGCTTTGTTTTTATTTCTGAGTAATGTCTTGGCTATTCGAGGTTTTTTTGTGATTCCATATAAAATGAAGTATTATTTTTTCAAGATCTTTAAAATATGACAATGGAGCTTTAATAGGAATTGCATTAAAATTATATATTGCTTTGGGTAGTATAGACATTTTAACAATATT
>CAUYON010128635.1:0-10000 GCA_963573935.1 Arctocebus calabarensis
ACTCCCCCCTCCCCTCCCCTCCCTTTCCCCTTTCCCTGTATTCCTATGCTATAATTGGGTTTTAGCCTTCATATGAAAGAAAGAATGAGACTTTTCAGGGGAAGGCAGAGTTTCCAAGAGCTCATCTTGGTCAGTATTTAGATTCTCATTTCTTAAGCAACTTTGGGTGAAAAAAAATCTTTGGATCTATTTCCTGATTTTGGTGTTAAGCTATTAAAAGACAAATCTGACCTTTAAAAAGGTAAAGATGTTTACCTTTGTGTGTTTTAGCATGCCTCTAGCAGCTTTGATTTATAGGAGGTAAAAACACTGGCAGTTAGGAGGGTTTCTGATTTACAAGCCTCAAAGAAAGCCTCTTCAACATTACTTGTGATGTTGATTTTCGGTGAGGCCGAGGATGCCGGCTGAACCTATAGCCAGATGGACGATCCAGTTACATTTTAGAACTCACTGCCCTTAGAGAGGTCTCAGAAGAATGTTGCTCTCCAAGAGGATCTTCCAGGGATCTGTACAGAGATACTCGGAAGAGACGCCAGGTCAGGCAGAGAGGGCCCTACAACCGGCTAAGGTGTAATGTTGGAGCCTCTGACTCCCGTTTTGTGTTCCTGCAGAACAGACCACAAATGTGTCCATTCATCACTCACTGTTTGCTATGTTATTATCAAACGTAGGTATCTGCTTCCAAATGCAGTTTGCAAAACATTTCCAAATGGAGGGTACTCAAAGTCTTCAGCAATTCATACAAAGATAGATCCCTGCGTGTGCGTGGGCACACACACACCAAACACGTACAGATCGTGACCTATTTCCACTGGATCAGTTCATCCACATCAAAAGAAAAGGTCTCTGCTGACCTATTTCCATAGGTTATTTCCTAGATTCAGGGCCATTAATAGCAGTAAACAAAGGCGAGGCAGCCAATATGGAGAGTGGGTGTCGAACTTGAGCTGCTCATATTGTTGCATTCGGTGAGCTGATGGGGTTTCGTAGGTCACCTTTAGAATTATGCCTATGACAGCAGTAGTTACCTGCCAAGATTGCAAGGTGCCTCACGGCTCTCAGGATGGCGCCTGTGGCCCGCTAGGCCTCAGTTGGAGGGGCGCACATTTGCTGTACAGCTGGCGGCTCTGTATGGGGCGGCCGTGTGGGCTGGTAGGGAGCTGGAAAGGAGACAAGCATGAAATTCCTTCTAACCCCAGCTCTGTTTTTCTGTACTGTTGGCCGCTTCTCAGTTCCTTGACAAAAAAACCAATCAGGCACCCTTTAATCCGCCTGTGATTACCACTGGTATAAAAGGAGAAGCATAATGAGGAAAAATGCCTCGTTTTGTTGCCTTCAAAAGCCAACAAATTGGAGTTAACTTGACAGGAAGTGGCTTAATAATTAGATTATTTATTTATTCCTGACACATATCCCCCTGTTACTAGTCTCAGGAGACCCTGTAGATGGTACGATTTTCAAGCTGCCATCACTTCGCTGTCTTCTGTGAACAAAGAAGCTACTGTCTATCAGTCAATTAAATGCAGTCTTTAAGCAGAGGCTGCGGAGTCCTCAATGGAGAGAGCCCTGGGACGTTGTGGCTGATAATTCCTTTCTCTGTACTGTACATCACACTCTCAACTGCAGTCCCCACAGAGACAGAATAAAGTCATGCATTAAAATATCACTTGTTGATTTGTTTGCTAATGAAGAGCCATTGAAATGTTTGTGTATTTCTATGGCAAAATTGTTGATAAAAGGGCCAGCTTGCCAGCATATTTTAAGTTCATCTGCCGTGAGTGCTTATTTAAGAGTTATTAAAATTTAAGTCAACAAACAACAGGATAAAAAAAAAAGAAACGTGAGATAACAAGAGTTTTCCTACTATTTTTATCAAATGACAGGAATAAAGGCAGGAGAAACACAGAAAGGATGTCATTGTAAATCCTTGCTTACACTGCATTCATGTAAACACCCCGTTTTCCCTGACATAGAAATGTAAGTCATTTTCAGAGTTTTGAGGAGCTACATCTTTTAAGTATGGAAAGGTGTAGAAAATCATTTTGTGGGAATAAGGTACTTAGAAATTTTACTTTTTTTCTTTAAGATGAGTGGCATTGTTATAGCAATTTCTCTAACTCAGTGAATACATATGGAAGTTTTCCATAGAGTATAGTGAGGCTTTTAAAACAGAACTAATAAAACACCTGTGAGACGTGCTTATCAGACCCAATCTCAGAGCCACATAAAACATACAGAAGTATGACTTCCCTTGTCTATTTATTCCTCTTCCTGTTTTTTTCTTTTTTCCTATTTGTTTTTTAGCATCACTTTATTGCCATGTAAGTAAATGATGATGATGATATTTCAACTAGATCAGGATTTTAATTCCTTAATGTGTTCCTAAATGTATTCATACCTACACCGTGTTTACTGTGTAGAAGGCGTATCTTTGCTGGAGTTCTCTGGCTTCTATTAAATGGATTTATATTCTAAGAGAACATCTATTGTTAGGTTAAGTCTGGAGGTGGAAAACTTGGTTAATATTAGGACAGCTCTCTGATGAAACAGAGTTTCGGTTGGTTCTGCCATTTAAATGAATACATTTGGAATTTAAATAAAGGCCTCTGAACTTTGAAAAGTGTACCTTCTTCTTTTTATCAGACTTTGTAAAGAGTAATCAAGGCTTTACTGTAGTTTTCATGATTACCTGACAATAGGCCATAAAAAATTAATTCAACCCATCATCCGATGGCTGTATTTCTTATTTCTACCTTGTTATTCCAACTCATTTTGTTAGAAAAAGCTTAGATACTCGGAGGTGTTCTGTAATAGAAAATGAATTTGAAACCCTTTCATTAATTGGTGATTAATATATTTCAGGATTAGTTTAAGCAGGGCTCTATCTCCTGCCCAGTCAAGTATGTTCTGGTTAATATCCAATTATCTGCACCTTCGTAGTTATTATGTCTTAATATTTCGGATATGATAACCAGAAACTTGAGAGTAATGCTAATGAGGAGCATAGAGCAAGAATTAACCAATGACATACTCAATGATCCTTGGTGAAGAAAGAATCTCTTTTTTCCTTCTTAACACATTGCTTTGGCATCTTCTGGGTGCTAAATGAAAAGTAAGACTTTCAATTATAGGAGGCAAGGATTAGAAAATCAATTGGTCTCCCTTTTCAATAATGTTAACCTGAATTTACAGTGGTTGATTTTCGCCTAAAATCATTGTTTTCATTGCATTTTGTAGAGGGTAAAAATAGGACACAGAGAGCCTGCTTCTGTTTTCCAAACAGGAAACTTCATAGTCTTCATCTTTTCCTTTTAACCAAGCCACAAGTTGGTACATCTTCAAAGGATGTTTTAATTTGTATTAATGTGGCATGTTTTTAATATTTCACTAAGGAAACACTTTTGTCCTGTTACCATTTCTTCTCCTTCCTCCCAAATTTATCACCATTCTGTGTATAGATTACACCTCTAGTTCGTTTTTTTACAGGCCAGTTCACGTCTGTACAATCTGACTTAGCTCCCATCACAGCGCCTGCAAGGGTGGGATGTGCTGCTTCTAACCATGTAGCTTTAAATAGTGCACTTTGCTCATCGCCCCTTTATATGCTGTATTGTAATGAAGCAACATCAGTAAATTGCAGTGAAGGGTGATTGTTGCACAGGGATGACAACTACACCTTGGGGTCCATTTGCACCAGATTATTCTTTTTATTGTTATTATTACCTCCATCTCCTTTACTCTCTTGCTGCCGAACTTGCTGTAGGCCACCGGTGCAACACGGAGGGATCTTGAAAAACATTGCAGACAAGTGGTTATTTTTTTTTTCTTCTCTTAGGCACATACCAATCACCATTCAATCCGAAAATCAGGTACCCTGGGCAGCTTTTGCAGTCTCTACCGATGCGACTTTACTCTGTTGACTTCATTTATGATGTTCCTCTTCTTCATCTTCTTAAAAGAACAAGTGTACTACAAATAAAAGTGACACGTTTCTTTTCACACGTTTTGTGTGGGTGTTACACATCTATAGTCAAGATGATCAACTATTACCCACCCTGATTTGTTCCTTTCTTCAAAGAGGTTTAATAATTTACAAAAAGGGGTCTAGATGGGATTACTGCTTAAAGGAAAGATTTGTATTTTCAATATCTTCTTAGGTTTCCTTAAGACATAGATAAAGTCATTATGAATATTGTATACACTGGTAGTTTTTCTCTTTACAAAATAGCCTATCTTCTGCCCCAGTCCAGCAGCTTTCACCCAATAACAAATAGCAAAATATTGTGGATTGAAGTTCGAGGCCCTGTGCTCTGATTGAACAGAATCATGAAGGAGGTTTTAACTGAGAGATAATTATATGTGAATTTGGGATGACTGCAAATCCTTTTGTTGGCGTAATTTTAGTACCTGTGTCTACTTGTTTTTTCAAATTTTTAGTGCAGCTGTTGTTCTGTTTTTCTTTCTCTAAGGCTGGGTTACTGTGCAGCATTCAAAGTAAAATCTAGAATTAGAACTGACACACCTTCAATTGAACTATCAAGTGTTGTAGAACTGCTTGGCCGGTGACGCCAGTCCCATGCTACTTGACCATACATACTTCCGATTGGGGGCCAAAGAGCATTGATTTTTAGCTGTCATTTCTAGTGCACATACTGTAGAATTGAAATTTAAACCTTAATCCACTCAGTAATGCAATTAATTTTTAATGTGCAGTAATACTAATTGAAATAGCCTGAATTTAGTAAGTCACCACAAGACATTTTCAAAAGCAAGAGTCTCCACTGAGAACTGGGAGGACAGATAATCATTGTTACAGTGTTTACAGAACAAATGCTCACTCTGCAGGCCTCCAGTGGAAACAGAGTCTTCTTTAAATTAGTCTATATTATATCGCTGTCAAATACAAATACCTTTTCAGAGAGAATTCCCACTTTCTACCCACTGTAACAAGTTATAATATTCTAATTAACTTTTTTTTTTAAATTCAGGATTTTAGTTAGATAGCTTAACCAATTATAATGCAAAAATAAATTTGATCCATTTTTTTTCTAAAGGCAATTATAAGCAGTTGCAAATGAAGTCACCTGCCAACCATGTTATGGTCAAAAGCCATAGTTCTAAGGGTAATCTCATTACAGGATATGTATTTGAAGTATTAATCCAGATTTTATGAATACGTGTACTTCATCAGCTGTCTGCGAATCTGTTGCCTTGTTGTGGTACACTTATACTCCAGTGAACCAAAGACATCTTACATTCCCAAGCTGTGTTTCTTTGCTCTTGGATATTATTTCAAAATGGCCTTTAAATGTTTTGTGAGCATTTGATTTCTAGCCATAGTAAAGCACATTTTGCACAGTAGAACTGAATAGGTTTTCAGTCATTTTTATACTAAAAAGGTTCTCTAGCCACATTTATCTGCTAGTAAATGAGGATTTTTTAAAATGCATCAGTTCTACTGATGAATGGGCTTGCAGAGTGCTCCAAACGAGCACCGGCATTAAGTTAAAAAAAAAAAGAAAAAAGAGGCAAGCACCATGTATCATGTTATTATGGCTCTCACATTATAGTATTTAATAAGCCGATAGTGCCGTTAAATATTTAGCAAAGGTTCTCATAACCCTACCATCTATTCAAATGGGACTTTAAGACATTTTTGCAGCACCTAAGTAAAAATGATGTTGGAGGACTTGAAGCAATTGTAGCGTAGCATGTTTTCTAAATGAAGTGTGGGGTAGAGTGGTACAAATGAGTTCAGCAGATTCACAGCTACAGCATACCCCAATCAATTCACATTCTTCAGATAGGGGCCCAAACTGGCTCTTATTTTGTCACTGTTAAGTCAAAGTGCTTTTGGGATTGTTTACATAGAGTACTAACAAGACATTATAGCATGTTACAAAGGAAAAAAAAAAAAGACCATAACTTTGATTCTTTTAAGCTGTCTTAACATCAGTTGCACTTTATAATAATTTTTTTTTCTTTTTTACTGAATAGGGGGAGGGGAAGAAGGAGCGATGAGAGAAAATCAATGTACAGTCCATTCATAGGATATTATCAAATCAAATTGGGATACAGGACCTTGAATTCTTTCAGGCTCTATTTTGGGTTTGCTCTAGCAAATATTGAATGTTAAGTTGTGCACATTGGTATGATGCATAATGGATCATCTTTATCAGTTTTTCTTATAGTATTTGATAGTTATCCAAATACCCGTACTTGTTCTTTTAATTGGGAATGAAAACTGGTTTCTAGGAGGCTCACACAAAACTATTGCTAACTTCATTTCTGTCATGCTGGTAGGTTTGAATTTACATTTAAACCTTTTAATACTTAATATATTATTAGTTTTAAAGGCGTGAAGGTGGAGACTGGTAGTTTGTCGAGATCTATATGAAATGTGTGTCTGGTTCTTCAAGGAGCCTATGTGTGAGACTCTAATTTTCTTCCTGTTTTATATGCAGCCAGTGACCACAGTATTCATTCAAACTGTACAGAGACACATGTCATCTGTAAAACACAGCTTACTGATCTAACTTGCTCTTTGTATTCTCATAAGAAGAAACATAGGTTTCATTATGATGGGGTGGAAATGCATTTTGTTTTGAGATTATGCATACCACATATATGTTCCTATCAAGAATATCATAATGAAGGATGGGCAGAGGAAAGAGCTTTAGGTCTACATGAAGCAGAAGGAAGGGAAAGTGAAGTGGGGTCGTCTATAGGTGTGTTTAATATGCAATCTTGATGTATGGTGACCTCAGGTTACAAGTGTAGAAAATCCCATTTTCCAGCTTGTTTCAAATGTAGTAAAAATGCTGCTTCAGTTGCTTTATGCTACTCACATTGGGAAAGGTGCTTATACTGTGATAATTATCATCAAGGAATATTAATGCGTTCAGCATTTGTAACCCAAAAACTCATTATAGCTTAAGCTGTGCATCATCTGTGAAGAGAGAACTTTGCCAGAATTTGCTCTTCACAGGGGTTGCCTCCTGCTTGCTGCCGAGTGGCCAGAGTACTGCAAGAGGTCACTTAGGCTATTTTTGAAAGCTGAAGTTTTGCAATTTTTGAATCACTACCTTATGTCTAAAGAGCTGATCGTTCTTGCTGCAAAATGTCCTCCTTCTAATTGAATGCATAGTAAAGTGAAAAAAATAATAATATTATTAAATAAATAGGAGATAACTGTATCTCATTATGTAGACTCCAAGAAGGTCAGCACAGGTATTCCATCTCAAGATAATTGAAGTATTTGTGTCTTCTCTTCTGTCAGTGAGCAAAGGGATTCATTTACACTAGTTTCCTTAATGTAGGTGCCCTTGGGTTTCAGATAGAAATGCCCCCACTGGGGCTTCACTTTACAGCCCTCTGGCTGGAAATTGTGTAAATAAGACTGCAGGGTCAGCCTTCTTTTTTCGGCAGCAGTGTCCATAATTAGTCTGTGACAGTCTTTCAGATGAGCCTGAACTGTCCCTGGGATCATTGCTCACACATCTAAGACATTTATCTAATGCATAGATAGATATTTTTGTATGTTTGTTTGAAATCATTCCCTAGGGGGATATTGACATGCTGGGAACTAGAATCTCTGGGTGTGTCAAGAATCCTGTAACTTAATCTGATTAAATTAGCTGGTTAAGCAGCTCCATTATAAATTATAGGTGTTTAGTTTTATAAGAACATTGTGCTCTCACCTATCATGGGCCAGCTCGTTGAAAGGGAACTGTGTGCTTGTGATATTTTTACGTGATTAAATCCCATTATTTTCCCCCCACTGATGCACTGCTTGTCATTTCCCGTAAGTAACATAGCTCCATGCTGCATGTTACGGTTTGCGTAGCCCAGGCAGAGAGCACTAATGCTCAGTTCTATCAGGCTGGCTGGCTTTGTGGGACTGCTAAGTTTCTGAGGTCAAATTGTGAACCTGGCCTTGCTCCTGGGAGGACTAGAAAAATATGTTTCATAACTTCCCATAGACCTAAGAGAAGAGAAGAAAAAACAGGACGCCCATGGGCTCAGTTTAGATGAGCTGAAAGGTTGGAATTCATCAAGCAAGAGAGCTGACTGTTGTGTAGAAGCCTTCCTCACCATGGGGGATCACAGCTGTGGGTGCAGAATCCATCCTGGCAGTGACCCTTGGGGGCTCGAGCAATCATTCAAACAGCCCAGCAGGCTGACGTTGATAATCTGGAGTCAACCTACTTAAATACGAGTATACTTACCTGTTAAAATCACTTGCACAAAGGAATATGGGTAGAATGAGCACCTTGATTTCAGCATAGATTTTGCAGACTGGTTCACGGAGAGCGATTTATTTTGTTATCGTTGTTGTTTTGTTTTCTTGTTTTGAATGGGATAGAACCTTTATTTTATGCAGCCGAGCACTAATGCCACGAAATGGATGGATGTCCTGAACCAGAGACAGGTTCTCAATAGTTTGGGGCTGGAAAGCTAACAGTCTAGTGGAGAGATACAGAGGTAGCACATCTTCTGTGAGGATGTAAACTTAATAATCTTTATGAATTTTGAGTAACTCATAACTCCACTTCCTCACCCAAAGAAGCATTATGAAAAGATTGCTTCTAAATCCTTCAGACATTCTCTGCACTTATGATAGATGCCATCCTCTTTACCTTCAGGCATTGGAAATGAATGTGGGCTTTTTTTTTTTTTTTTTTTGCAGGAGATAAAAATGTATACTTTAGAAGAAGCAAATTGTATTTTCATGTTTAAGTTCACTATTTGCACTTGACGTGGTGAGATCCAAATGTGAAGAATTGCTTTGGATATTATTTCTGTGTCTCCTGTATCCCAGGACCCCTGCATCATTATGCTGAGGTGATATTGAAAAGCTGGGCGTAGTATAACCATTGCTTTCTAGTCCAGGTTATTTGGGATAACTGTCTCCTAATGAAAACAATGAAACAATTCCTTTCCCTTCCTAATGAGACATTGAATAAAATTGTGTGTGCTTACGTGTCTTTTAGGAAAAAATGATAATCTTCCAAGTTTCATGGGTTTGTTTGGGAGCCAAGAAAAAGAAAGATTTCATGTCTAAATGAAAGGTAGTTTCACTTTCTTTAAAAAGTCTGTTTTACATAGTCTGTATCTTAAGCTAGCATGTTATAAAGTAAAATTTAAAGGTGTACATTCAGAGGTCTTAAATTGTATGACTGATTTCCAAATTCTAATTCATATGTCCTCTTAGCTACTATGTTTTTCTATTTTTATGGTCCTTCTTTAAAAGTAATTTGTATAGTTTTCTTTGCGTATTTAACATCTAAATGTGTTTGCACGTGCATGTGTACACATCTGTGTATAGACACGTACCCATGCCTGTCTCTTTCACCACAGACCATCCGGGGCAACCGTCCCTGCCTCGTGTTCAACGTTGTTTCCAGCAGCTCAGAGACATGTACAGAAGTAGAATGAAAACAAGGAGCGTCTATTGCAGTCTGAAGTTTGAAAGGGAGATATTGGAAAAAGATGATTTTTTGGCTTGGATCCCTTTATAGATGTAATTGCTGCTTCATTAGGACTTGGACGAGATTTCTGTGGTTAAATTTAATCTAATTGCTCAGAATAACCAACGTGTATGCTCTGAATTCCAGGACAGTTCTGTATATGAAACATGATTTTCCTAAATTTAAAACAAACACATACACACATGTACACACACACGCAAACACATACATCACTACCACCAACACCAACAACTACTTTGTAAAACGCTATGAGCTACTCTCTTCCACCGAAGTCCAACTGCCTATGGGTAGAGGTTTAATGATTAACCACGGATAGAAGTATAAGTCATAAGAAATACATTTCAGACAGTCTGGAGTTTGTTTGATTTGGTAAGAACCAAACTGGAGCGAACATGCCTTGAGGGCACAAGGTATTATTGCCCTGGAATTGTCAGTCACTCATTCTACTGGGCCATGACAGGAGGATGTTATCTTTGCTCTTATTATACAGATGAGTAAATTGAGGCTTG
>CAUYON010128635.1:15000-42002 GCA_963573935.1 Arctocebus calabarensis
GGAGAGATCTAAAAAGCTAATATGTTGCCTCTGTGGGATTGTCTGAGTTCTCCTCAGGAGGAGACCGTCACAGAAAAGCGTTAATACCCCCAAAATGTCCTCTGATGTTTGCTTAGAAAATGATTGGTCATCTGATTTTCTTGGTTTCTGAAATTCTAGATGAGCGTTCTTATTTTAAATTGATTGTCGAAATAATTTTGATGTTGTTTCACAAAGAAATCAAGTTGATGTGATCACTTCCAAAACATAAAAATGACAGTTTTTTTAATATGTTAACTCTAGAGTTAATTAGTTCTCTGTATTTCACTGTTTCAGAAAACATACCTTTTGCTAGATAAAATGAAAGCAATGAATCTTAGCGACACTGTGAGAGTTACAGTATTTCACACAGTATTATTACTCAAAAAAAGGAAGTAAAGAATAGAAGAATTAATGAGTTAGATTTAAAAATTGGCTTAATAACTTGACACAATATTTCCAATGTTTGAAGTAGATGTCCTATGTTAAAGAAACTGGACTGTAAAAATATTGTTTTTTTCTTAAATTCTCTTTCCTTTTTCCTCCCCTTATTGCTATTACATAACTTCCTTTTGTATTTTTCCCTTTCTGTTTTATCTCTTGTTTCCACCTGCAGCCAAGTTGCAATTATTCCGACTCTACGAGTAAGCACAGGCGATGCAAAACACTGTGTATAAATGATAATTCCCACGGACTGCTGTATATCAGAGCAACATTTATAGCTCTTACAGCCCAACGTGAGAAGGGCAATGGGTGGGTTTGCCCTAAACCATAGGGTGACAAGAAAACCTGTTCACAGAGTTTATTCCTCACCAGAAAGCAGCCTTGGGAATGGTTGGCTACAAAAGAATTTAGCAAGGATTGGAGGGGGGACAGGCTTAGGATGGCATGTGTGGTGAGGGAAAGGTGTCCAGGTCAGAAGGATTATGCACAGTTCAAAAAGTGTGTGGGGATAATCAGGAAGTGCCCTCCTTGGGGGCCCATCAGACCAGCACCTACCCCCTGATTACCCTGTGCATTCCATCAGCCATGGAAGTTAGCACAGGCTCACTAGCCCTGGGCCTGGAAGGAATCAAGCTGTGGGGATGTACATATTTTAATAAAAATTGAATATATGTCCCACAGCATCACACTAGGACTCAACTCGGGTTCATCATTCTCACTGGCATCTAACATGTTATCGCTAATTATTAAATCTGGTCAATTTGGAAAAAAGAATGGACTATTTTGTGACAAGACTTTCGTACAACCCATGTGCATATTTCTGTGACATGGTGTGAAAAGGTCTAAGTAAAAAGCACCGTGCAACTTCACTTCCTTGATATTTTCATTCATACGGCTTTAACAGGATATCTGCCCAACAGACGGGGATTTTACAGGAATGGGTGGATATGGCAAGCCGCATCCTGGACTCAGCTTTCGAAACTCGTGTGCAAAGCTGGGTTTGAATGACTGCATCACCCAGTAAAGACAGCTGAGACTTTAGGGGGAGATTTAGGAGTGAACAGAATGTGCTATGACTAAGACTGGAAATGGAAGGAAAGGAACTCTCCTTCCATTTGTGTTTGAAATTTTTGTTTAGCGTGTCAGCTTTCTACCCATTCTCTTTCATGTCTCATCTCTGAAACACACTCAGTAACATCTATCACCACAGTACCTGGGTGCTTAGGTACGAAAAAGTGCTTTAAGAATGCAATTTGAAGACTGCTAAACCAGGTCTGTTTAGCTCAGGGGAAAGAAGAACTAAGTGGGATTTAGTAGAAGGGAATTATATTCCTAAAAGGAAATCAGTTTGATGCCAGCAAGCTTTTTGAGGTAGAAACTAATTTGAAAGCGTAGAGGTCATGACTGAAACGCAGGACTGGACTGGACTATCTCATAGTAGCAACGGGAGGGGAGGTTTCTTTACACACAGTTGGGGGAAGAGAGTAGTGCCTGCCAACATCAGCAGCCGAAAGAGGCTCAGGGAGCTAGTTGAGTTTTTGGAAAGTACGGCGTGCTGGGGTGGAAGCCACAAGCAGCGTTTTAGAAGTTAATCCTAGGAGGCAGGGGAAATGTATGTATTGAATGTCTGTTATCATTTCCACCCTATATGAATGTGTGGTTCCCCCCCACCTCAAACTTTAAATATTCTAGTATATCTGCATTGTCACTCTCTAAATTTGAACTGTGCTTTTACGAAACAGTAATCTTTTCAATTAAAACAAATAAAGCATGTACTCTCTACCTCTTCCTTACCACCTCCCCACCAGGACCATGTCATATGGTATCTGGCAACTTCTATGCTGTAATACTTGAGGGGAGGTAAAGAATATAATCCTTTATTACAGGGAGACAAGTTATAGTTTTTGTCTCATGTGGAAAGTTGCAGGGTAGATGCTTGACAGCAAATTCCATCAAAATCTGCGCTGCCAGAATGCCAAGATTGTTCTTCATTCATTTTAGCGTAAGGTTTAATTATTTGCTGGTTTTTAATACGAGTCAGTCATTCTTAGCATCATTGAATTAACTCTGAACCCGATATCAGTAAAGAGCCTTATGTTGCCCCATTTCATTATTACGCTGCAATACAGATTAAAATTGCATCTGTTAAGATTATATTGTATTTGGATTTCAGAAGACAGAAGCACAATAGTCTCATGAACATAATGGTTGGAGCCAATAACCTGTAACCAATCGCATACTTTTTCTATTGCAAAATCTGAACTAGGAAGGATTACGCTTTGGAAAGGATTATAAATCTGTCACCACTAATCTAATCTTTACAGTGGCTTTGTAACCAGTTAGAGACTAAAGATCATTACTCCTCTTGCTCTGATTTTCATCATAACACATATTTGATATTTCATAACTTTCTTTTGTTCCATCAGCACGTGCATTATAAAGTGTACAACATTAATAAATAGAGGCATAATGAATGTGACTCATTGATTTTGGCAGTCAAAGACTGGCATACTTTTTATACGACAGGGAATCCTTTCAAAGAAGCTTAACTGCTATTGAGAGCAAGTCTTCGATGAGCAGTAATGGTTTCTAATTTGGAGTGTGTGTGAGGTGAGCAAAATGCAGTTATTCCTAGTTATTTGCTGCTTAGTTTTTTGTCGTTGTGTTTGTAACCCTCATTTGTTAGATTCTGATTCTCCTAAAAAACTTCTATGGTTTGATATACATGTGAATTCTGAAGCACAATTTGAGTGCAATTCTTTTAAGCTGTCTGTCAAAACTGGAGCTGTATGATATAAACAAGACACGAAAGCCAGTCCTGTTCCCTGTATTTTTGTCCATACCAGTCATATTTTCTTGCCCCTGACTTTTTAATGGTGGAATCAGACTGTCCCAATGAAAAATCTGTAACTTACTTAGACACAAAACAAATTTATTAGCTCATAAACATAAATGCCAAAACATACCTTCTAATAAATATTATTGAAAAATTAATTCCTTGGAACTCCAAAGGAAAAATAGGCCAGTATTGTGTGACCAGTTCTTACCTTTGAAAATGTGAGTGGCCTTCAAAACCAATTTTACTTTCTCTATAAAATCTTTAAACACTAAATTATATTACACAGCTGTGATTTGATAGTGGACAAGAGATCAAATTGGGTGTCACTGAAGCATTAATCAACTAGGTGTCATTACGGGTTGTTAACAACTCATGTGTTAAGCTTTGTCATTTGAAACCGGAGATAGTGTGTACCAACAGACTCATCACATAGGGTGGTCAGAAGTGATTTAGAAGGATAAAGAATGATGGCTGTTAAGGGTTTACAAGAACTCAAATTTATATTAAAAACTTCTTGCTTTGCAGCCTGGCTCCACAGAAGGACAAACATGTTGTGTGTAGCTGAAATTAGGCAAAACGAGCTAATGGAAAATCAGTCATTTCTAAACACGGTGCAATTGATTTTCTACCAATCAGAACAGGGAATAGGGTGCTCCAAGGCTATCATTTAATTATTTACAAAGTCATATTAAATCTGGTCATTAGTTCTGACACTTGAAGTTAGTGAAGATTTTCCAAATCACTGTGATGATGAGAGCAAGAAAGACAATTTTGTAACTGGAGCATTGAATGCCACCTTTGATTGTTGTGATTAAATGAGATAAGTGAGTTTGCCTTAACAAAAATGAAAACTTCCTCTTTTGACATGTGTGTCTTAACTGAGGCATTGCTAGTTCTGTTGACTGTGAACTCTCCATAAGGCTTTATAATTGGAATAGTGTTCATTAGGAAAGATGACACCCTAAATCAGTGTTTACAGTGTCATTAATAAAATGAATGCATAGCAGCATACTTTGTTTCCTTCAGAAAAATCCCCAATAAGATGCAGAAGTATTAGATTATTGCAATCTAAGTGACTCATAGACTCTCAGGAAGAAGAGTAATGATTTATAAGGACTTAATTCATAGATTGAGATTAGCCCTTGGATCTCCCATTTCATTTTTTTAAAACTGCTGATCCAGTTACCTTAAACATGTTCCACCTCTCACCACACTTCCCTCCTCACCTTCATTTCAGAGTCCTGGAAGCAACTTTAGGACAATTGCTCTTCCAGAATCATGCAAATTATAGATTTTAATTCATTTGAAATATAAGAGATACCAATTTTACACTCTTAGATGAGTCATTTGTCCTCTCTGGCCTTTGAGTTTCCACATTTATAAAGAAAGGGACTGGATTTAGTCATTTTAAATTGTCTTTATCTATTGAAAAACAGCAAAAGTAAGACAGATCACAACACAAAAATTGCCTGCTTTGCACACAAAACTTATTGTTTCGTCACTGACTTGCGATTCTGTACCTGTACCAGACCAGGACATATGAAGTCCTGTGACAAGGCATGGCCCATAGGAGCTATCTGCCCTCAGCAAGTTGCTTTGTCTTTCTGGGTCATTTGTCTCATCTGTAGGATACCGGTGCTAGGCACTTTCACACAATTGTCATGAAGATAAATTGAGAAGACATGTTAAAGTTTCTTAAAACCATAAAGCAGTAGGAAAATATAGGCTGTCCAAAAAAAACGTCTACTTTGCAAACCACTCTAGATTCCATAGAAACCCATAAGGCTAAATTTAAGATGACCTTTTTGACCTTTTTGTTGCAGAAATAGTTGGACAGTTAAAAGGGAAGGCCAAACCACCTCGGGAAGGAAAGCAAAGTATATATATTCTGCCCATGGAATTTTACCATAGTGCCAGGAAAATTTAAGGAGAATCGTTATGGAAACTATTACCTAGTACAGTTCCTTTTTCTCTCCCTCACACAGCATGAAATATGTGTACACACACACACACAGAGAGAGAAGCCAGTCACATAGGACAGAGTAATATAGTTTATGCACAGATTTGCCGGTCAACTACTGCAGATAGGATTCCGGCACTGGGTGCTGGTGGGGTCGCGCTGTTACAGCCCCGGGGGTGTGCATGTGTGGAGGCAGAGGCATCTCCAGGCCTCGGGGTATCTCAAGTAATTGGTTTGGTACGACCGACAGGAGTCAGCGGTGGAGGCAATGTGTCCTTGTTGTATTCAGCGACTTTGGCAGGTTTCAGCTCTCTCCTTTGTGGAAATCATTTTATAGATGTTTAACTGTCTTCTCCCCTTCTTCCCCCAGATTTAGAGGCCAGGTTTCGCAGTTGTCTGTTGTGGACTGCGTTTTGTAGGGAAGCCTGTGCCTCTCCTGGTATGTGTGTGGGACCGGGCGCACACTACACCTTTTCAGTTCCACAGGGATAGGACCAGATGGAAGAATTTGATTATCTAGCAGTAGAGGACCAACTGTTCAGTTGGATACAGAACCGGGAGAAAAGGGTTGAAGAGATCTAAAATGGCTGTCGTATGTGGAGCCAACAGTTTCCGAAGGGAACCAGGCAGGCACTGAGGTGTACTAATGCAGAATCTCTTCCAAGTACCAGCTGGGGCTTTCAGGAGCCGCTATCCCCACAGCAGACACTCAGCAGGCTCCAAGCAGCTTGACTTTACCATATGTGGAACTTTTTATTCTCCACCTCGCTCCCCAGAGGGACGGGCCACAGGGACACCAGAGGCAGGTGAATTGCTCTTAATGCAGAGCACTAAATCACTGGGTTAACATGAGAAGCCTGGCGAGAGGAAATGGATCTGCCGAAGACTGACTCGGAGTCTCTTAACCTTGGAGCTATTCTGAGCACCAAAAAAGATCCCGCATAATGTTTCATTAGGCTTTCACCTTGTGCGTCCCCTCTTTTATGCGAGTGACCTTTTCATCCTTGTACATATTTTCTAAATGCTTTTAAAAGCCATTCAATACTTGAGAATGCGAACTGTACATTTTTTGTTCACACAGGATCATACCTTGAAAGTAATGAGGGAGCCGAACAGCCCTGCAATCTGTGATTTGTGGGAATTTCTTGCTTTCTCTCCGTTCAGACACCCCAGTTTGACAGATGGGGCACAGAGCCACAGAGCAATCCGTAACTCCGGTTTGTGTCATAAATTTTTAGTCCCTCTTCCTCCACCAAATGCCTGCTTAATGGTAGCGAGAATGTTCATGGAACAACGTTGGCATGCATGGGTTTAATTTAAGGTGTTTCTTCATATTGGCTGTAGAAAACATTTTGAAAATAAAGAGCCCAAGAAGGTCTTTTGAGATTTAGAAATAACAAGCATCTCCTCATGTCCAAAAATGACAAAAATACACATTTTTCTTGTTCTCCTTCAAGAATTTCGGTCAGGTAAGTTTTGACCATGTCTTCCAATTTGGTAGAATTGATTTTATTCGTAAAAAGCCTTTTGTCATTTTGGACTATGTTACCTTTAGAATTAGTACATTTACTTGCTCTTAATGAGCTTTTCTATTATTATAAGAGCACTTAAACAGAAGGGGGTTTTTTCTTTCTTTTTTTTTTTTTTTTGGTATGTTTTTAAATTCTGTAAACTTTCAACGGATGAAGAGATAAGCAGCCCACAGAAAAATGTGGAAAATTGTGAATGTGAACCTCTAAAAAAGCAAAGCTGTATTTAAGAGAGAGCTTCCAGGTGGGCTGTCCTGACACCGTGCTGATCACCACTGGGGGGCCGTTTCCCTGTGAAGCAGCGTGGACTCACTCAGGTGAACAAGGCTCCCCTGGTCTAGCTAACCGACAATTAGACATCGCTTTCCCAAGCCTTAAGGGGTATGTCAGGTTAAGGTTGAATCAGCCAAAAAACAGTGATGAGGAATGCATCAAACAAAGTAAAGTTCGTAATTAGGGAAAAGAAAAAATGATCATTATTTTCCAACACAAGTAGCATATTTGCCCAACATGCCTACTTCCTTTAAAAACTTAGGATAGATGCAGAATGTTAATTAATCCCTATCTTCAACAAATATTAAAGTACAAACTAAATCAAATAATGGACCATAAAGTTGTAGGTGGAGTTGATTAAACAAATTAATGTTAATATTTGAATACGTGGTGTTATCTTGTAAGAGGAAGCCTATTCTACCGATTGTTCACTTATTATTCTGTAGTAATTCATATTAGCAGGAACCTAAGTGTTTCTGGCCTTATGGTGCAGTTGCATGCAGAAGAAGCTATATTCCTACACAGGAAAAGATTTGAATTATATTCCTATATTAAAAGTATATCAATGTTAGCGATGTTATTCAATATAGTGAAGTATATTTCTAGTATCTTGGTGGGTAAAGTATGTACCTGTATCTTTATCTCTTTCTTAAAAATAATGATTTGTAATGTTTTCAAGGTGCAGGCATAATAATCTACTAGAACCAGAAACATATCCTATGGTAAAAGGATAACAAAAATTTTGTTTACAAAAATCCAATTCACTTCAGTGTATACATTGAGGCAAATTCTGTTTATCTCGTGAATTTCCCCAGCTACTTTGGAATTTTGAATATCTTGATAGCAATTCATTCTGTTTATGCTTCCCATTTGAGCTGTCGTCAAAGGATGGGGATGAAATAATAGAGCAACAGGTTTGATTTGTGGAAGAATCTCTACCTCTGTCTTTTATTTCATTAAAAAGCATAGAGAAACTTGAATCCAGTGTAACACCAGAGTTTGGGGTGGGAAAGTTATTTTTAAAGAATCTCTCAAATCTGAATGTAGAAAGTGAAACTTTGAAGAATAGAGAGCTCTTTGATGTTGTGATGCAGACCAGCCTACCTATAATACTGTTGGCGGGAGAGAGTGGAGGAGTTTGGTGGCTGCTGGAATGCTGGCAGTCGGCTGTTAATGGCAATTCAACACACAGAATGGTTCTTTTTGGCGTCGTTTGGCAGAAAACAATGAAATGGTGTTGCATGATAAGGAGGAGCCCAGGGTCTGTGCCGTTTCTCATGCGCATGTGCTAGAATCCCTGCAACTCATAAATTCAAATTACTTTTAAAAAGCTAGTCATGATACATTTGCTCATTAACCATATGGAAAATGGCACTCAGGAATTTTCTATAGTGTGTTTTCAAAGAAAGAATCCAATTGCAGGCAGACATTCCTTAGTACAGTGTTTATGCAGCTGTACTTGTGATTAAATTACACCAACTCAGGCCCACATGTAGCCACAGAACTTATTACTTGGAGTACAAAGCACCTTGTACGGGTATGAGAACTCTCATTGTGATGTCTGTTGGCCTCTTGGCCACTGTATCAGGCAAGCATCAAAAGTCATGCATGTGCTCCGAGGTCTCCGGAGAAGGCGCCAGGGGACAGAACAGTGCCGCTCACGCAGTATGAGGAACTTTGACAGTCTACCGGGGGATCGTGGGATTGCTGCTGTCAGCAGTTCCAACAGCGCAAACAGTGTGAAGAAGCTTCCACAGGGATTGAATTACTGAAGACTTCTGCTCCGTGTTTTTTGGTATAATTGAGAGCACAGAGGGAGCTTGATTTCTCTGTCTTATGATTTGAAGGTGAAGACAAGAGCCTGCAGGGCTCTGTCAGAGTTATGGGCTTGCTCAACCCAGACTTCAAAAAAATCTAATTCCCATAAAACCTTACAAGGCTGAATTGCTTACCTGAATATAAAAGATTTACTTTCACTGAATCATTTAACACACAACCATATTAATTGCGTTTTGAAAAGGAAAAAAAGCCTACAATACAGTAGGACTGAAAAGAACATACAGGGGTTAAAAGAGAGCTTTGGTGTGAACGTGTTTGAAAGGGAAACTGGTGTGTGCAGACATTCTGGCACACTTGGCCACACACGAACACACAGGTTGTATCTTTTGGAAAGAGCACAACGTCAACGTTCATTGTTATTGCTACCCCCTCCTCTGCCTTCTAGAAGTGTAGACCAATCTACGTGTATTATGCTTACCCTGAACCAGTGGGTGTAACTAGTGTTCTGCTTTCACGAAAATAAATAAGAGCAAAAATGCCAGCTGGTCATCTTCTGTCACTTCCAGCATGAATAGTGAACTGAGTGCTTCCCTCCTTGGGGGCCAAGGGAGGGGCAGCCGTGTGATCTGCTAGCAATGCAACCACCTTCTCCTTCCTTTTTCACACAGTCTGACCCAAATGCTTCCCTTGTGTGGGGGAAGCCAACCGTGACAACTGAGTCCCAGGGTGAAGGCAAAAATCCCCCGAGATGTGCCCCCAAATAGGAAAGCATAGCATGGCCACATCCACACACGGTTTAAATTAAACTGAGATAACACCTAGGACTCTTCTGATTTTCCTAGTTCTATCTGTGCAAAGACATGTGGTCAGAATGTGTGATGGAGGGGAACCCTCCTGGAACGGGGTTGCTGTTTGGACTCCTGTGCCATCCTGAGAGGAAAGTGTTGATGTATATTCTCTCTTCTTGCAGAATAAAAGTGTTCCTACTTCTCCCACCGCTTAACCTCATCCACCAGGGTTGCCACCCTAACCTGCCTTGGCTCCTGACAGCCTTCCATCTGAAGCCCAATTAACCCACTGCGGGGACAGCCCACACTGCAATGTATTTACACAGTTAACCGGCATGCTTTATTCATTAGTAATTATTCCTACGTGGAGCTTTTTTTTTTTTTTTTGATTTGGGGGAGAACACCCCTCTAGAACAAATACCAATTGTTAACTTTACTTTCACACGGCCAGCAAGCTGATCTTTCCAAGTGGGAGTAGTATCCTGTTAGCTACGTTTAATTCTTATTTTACCTGGGGGATCGTGAGCACCAAATGATTTCAGCTGCTCAGGCATTACATTTCGGTCTGTCCTCTCCTCCTGCCCCTATCTTTCTCACATACTCCTTCTGGGGCCTTCCTATCATTTATAGTGAAAAGCTAGCCTTTCTCTAAATCTGAACCAGCAGGCCCTATTTAGAAAAGGAACCTTCTGAGATGTTGGGAGGGAAAGACACACATAGGCCCTGTCCCCACACTCCTTCATCCGACCTGTGCTTTTGTCAGAGCCTCTGTACCTGCACCAGGACCGTTCACCCTGCATCAGATCCATTTTTTTTTTTTCCACTTGGCAGAATGCCTTGAGGATGCAACTTTTGGTTAGAGGCAGTTTACCTTTGGCCGTGAAATGGGCACTGTGTACGTGGTGTTACCACAGGCGTTCTGTTCCAATTGCATTGTGTCTTAACAACAAAGCCCCCCGTGAAACTCAATAAAATTACCAATTTCACAGTTGATTTTCTTCCTGCTCTGCTCTGCAGCCCTCATACTCCTGGCCTGTCTCCACACACTGCAGGGGATGGTGTCGACCAAACCAATACCATGGAGCTAAAAAGGGGCTTGTTATAAACCAGGCTGATCTTCGCTTTAATTAGTGTGTCCAGCAACTTTTATATCTCTGAGCCATCTTCATCATAAAAAATGCTGCTATCAACTTATTGTAAAATGAAAGAAGGTGGTGATCTGGGTAGATGCCAGTTGGCACTGTCTGTCTGGTGCAGGTCAGGGCAGCATTTCACAGAACATGCGTGGATCCAGTTTATTTCTCATGCTATGCTGTGTTGTCACCTCTGATATTATTGACTATGCTAACTTTGGTAATTTAAAATCTATTACAGCCTTGGCTCATTGATGAGAGAGCTTGCATTGTAGATCTAATTCAGCTACTAACTTGCTCTGTGATCCTGAATTTTAGTCTCTTCCTCACTGTTTCTGTACTAATGAAGGTGTGAAATGGAGATGAGGCACTTTTGAAAAATATATGCAAGTGCAATTTTATTTTGATCTCTGGATTAATCGTTAAAATAAATAATGAACATATTTTAAGGCTCAGGTGAATCGAGTCTGAGCATATTAAACCCTTCAGGCCTTATTAACTATAGAACAAAAATCTGACCTGATGCCCACTGTAAGACACAGCTGAAAGAATTGTACCTACATTATAAGTATCTTCCGTGGTGAAAATACTCCAGGCACAGAAATCACTGACTTTATTTAAATTGCTATTTTGTTTTCCTTCTGGGAACCCTATTCAATCCCAAACCCAGGCACAAGTTAGATATGGATTTTGTCATTGAAGCATCATGGTGGGTGGTCACTGTATTCTTATATCAGGTAGCAGACTGGCAGGTCTGATAGCCAAGCCCTGTTGAACTTGCTTTATAATTTTTAGTGTCTTACAGAAAACACTTAAAAATGTACTGGCAGCAAGAGAAGATTGTTGCAATGATGCGTGATTAATGGAGTGGATGATTGATTAGTGGACTGAATGAATGAATGAGTAAATTTAGGTGCTGGTTTCATGGGGAGCAGAAATACGTCTAGTGATGAGCAAGTTATTTAAAAACACTACCTTTTGAATTATCATAGCATCCCATATCCATGCACGATGTATTTGAAATCATATCTTGCTTTCATGTCCCTCTTATTATTATTATCACTCTTTTCTTCATTTTCTATCTTTAGTTGGATTGAAACTTGCCACTTTTTCTTTTTGTATTTCATTTGCAAGTATCTCAGAATCATAGTTATCTGCATGTATGAATGTGAAGCCCTTTTCCTTTACTGAATGTAACTTATTTGGAGCTACTGTTTGGAACATTGGACATTGGACATTTGATTTCAAATTGGAGAGCACAGTAATTGTTCTCTTCACATCCACACAAAGAGGAAGGAAAATTGGTTCAGATGAGCTAACGGGTGAGCCCTGCAATACTTTCTCTTGGGAAAACATGATTAACAGAGGAGATTTAACTTTCCGTACCTTTCTTATCCTGTACTCCTAATCCCCCGAGGATTGGGAAGTTTGAAAATCCTGCAGAAGGCAGTTCCCATGTGTCCAGAAGATACCACTTCTCATGTTGTAACCCGCCATCCTTGCTAACGAAGTGATTGGGGAATTTTGGAAGTCAACCGACTTTTCTGTCTTCTAGGGCTAGAAATCAGAATATCAGTGATGAAAGACTTGAAGTGCCCTGTTAGTCTGAAACTATCAGACAAATCAGCTCTTTTTTAGTGCTTAATCCCCTGTCTGTATATTAGTCAGCTCATGCTTTCAGTCAGAAGACTAACATGCAGTTTTAAAAGTCATTACTTCAGTGTGCAATGTACATGATACTTTCCATTCATTCAGGGAGCCTTCGATTTTGTTAGGTCTCAAAGGAGCTCACTCTCTTCAAAAGAATTTTAAGTAAAATTAAATCCAGTTTATGTCTGTCTCTGAAAAGCATTTATTTAGACTATGACTAGTGAGAAGGGCCAAAGAAACACACCATTTTATTTGTGATCAGGCTTCATCCACAGTATTAGCCATCTCACCACACGCCATGAACCTTGGAGAAACCTGCCAATAGCTATCCCCCTCCGTTGTGTCCATAATGGTGGCATTGCCTTTTTCTGGACCCCTGAGCAGCTGTCACCTCAATTTCCATGAGATTTTTTAAACATACTTCCCAAACAATTTTAAATGCCTTAGAATGATTTCAAATCCTTTGTTAGAAGAAAAAGTATCCCAAATGAACTGCACTCAATCACTGAGTGTGTGTTTTAGAAATTTATTAGCCTGCCTTCCATCAGGTGAATGGAGAGGGATAAGGAGACAAAGGGAACATGACGTACTGGGAGGCCTCCGGTTCGAGGTGCTCCCGTCACAAGCTTTCATAATGAGTATATTGCACATTACCGTGAGTTATCATGACTGTGACCTGCCTCGGGAAGTCTCATGCCACATCTGTATTAACAACTGCATCTGCTTCAGGGTAACCTTATTAGCTTGCTGCAGCTGAGCCAGGGGCCTCAGGAGACACTGGACCAGGTCCTTGGGGAAGCCTGGTATTTCTGCTCTCCTTAAATGCAGTTTGGTGTCCAGAATTTAACGTCTGGACCTGCTGCATTTTATTTTGTATTTTCTACTATAGCAACTCTAGCAGAAAACAGACACACGCTCACACCCGAAATATTGGCAACCTCCCCAATGCCATCTCGAATTTCCATTATGGTATACAGCTTGTTTGTTTCACATGAAAAGCAAAGGAAATATCAAAAGGAAAGTTCTCACCTTGATTTCTGTTTTTCTTCTTGCTACGGGAAATGTAAACATGCGCTGTAAAGACCACAGAACGTGGAGAACACATATGTGTGAACTTACCTTGGAAATTTTCCTTCCAAACCCGACAATGAGAGTAGTGAAGGAAATTTATCTGAATGGAGCAGTGTGACGAGGAAACATGGTGACATGTGTATAGTGTGGTGTGTGCAATGTGGGTGTGTGTATACATAAGTACAGTCTCCTTATATGTAAGGGAACCCATGAATGAGCATTTGCTTTTGCAAGTGAATCCTTAAGAAAAGGTCCTTAATGGGAGGTGCCTGTGGCTCAGTGAGTAGGGTGCCAACCCCATATACCGAGGTTGGCAGGATTGAACCGGGCCTCAGCCAAACTGCAACAACAACAACAACAACAAAAATAGCTGGGCATTGTGCCAGGCGCCTGTAGTCCTAGCTACTCAGGAGGCTGAGGCAAGAGAATCGCGTAAGCCCAAGAGCTGGAGGTTGCTGTGAGTGGTGACATCACAGCACTCTACCAAGGGTGACAAAGTGAGACTCTGTCTCTTTAAAAAGAAAAAAGAAAAGATCTTTAATCATTTGCTTCAAATTAATCAGGTAGTATTGAATTTGGTCAAATGCATATCATTCATTCACCCTCTAGACAGCAAGAGTGACAGAGAAGCATCAGTTCACGTGGGAACATAGCTAGGTCAACATCCTACAGGCACAATTCCCAGAGAGCACTCGAGACTGCTCGTAAAAGGTGCTGTCCTCTGATGGGCAAAAGCTTAGCCAATTTCATTTTCCTGAGTTTTGCATTTAATGTCGCCCTGCCAGCAAAGACAGGTAGAGTAACACGTGGCTAGAATAACCCTTTGGTGGCTGATTTAGACTGTGCCTCACAGCATTCCGCCTTGAACCAGAAGAATGTCCTCAGGGTTGAGCTGTCAGGTGCTTTCTGCATAGCCTCATTTTCCCACATCTGACACGCTCAGGGTATTTCCATAAGCATTTTCTGACAGTTACAAACTAAGAACCCATTATTTTCTTTTGCTAATATTTTAGGCTATTCTCAGCTATTATTTGCTTAGCATCTCACGCATGCTGTTCTGCGTAATCCACTCTGTGTACTACCGTCCAGATGCTATAGCAAGAACAAGGATGCCAACGGAGATTGAGAAGCTTGTCCAAAGCCACGTACCTAGTCCTGAGCAGTCTAGCCCGCCCGTGTAATGTAGCTGACCCTGACCCTGACCTGAGAGTTCTGCCTTTTGTGCGCTGGAGTGGCCCCATTCTAAGACCTTTCATCCTTTCCAGCCCTATCACAGTTCACAGCCTATCGGGCCAAAGTATTTCCTGTGTGACCAAACTCCTCTGAATTTTGTAGTGATCTGCTGAAGCAGTGCTGTCCCTAACTTGAATACCTTCCCTCATTATCATTGTGGACAGATGCGATAGTTATTTAGTCATCAATTTTATGACCCTAAAAAGTTCATTTCAATTCTATAGTTTCTTTTTTGATATTCAGTGTTAGTCATTTCTCCTCTGTACAAAGCAACACTCCTGTTTTACATATTCCTTAGTTTAGGTTCTTTCCTCAGCCAATAAAAGGAGATTTACATTTTCTTTTCCCCCTGCCCCCAGGATATTCCTGGATGCAGGGGTTATCCAAACGTTGGGCAACCCAGCAAATAAAGGTACTGTGAAGGAAATAAAGAGAAAAATGATGGAAGAAATTGTTTACCTCACATTTGCAGAACATACCCTGCCATGCCAAGTGAGCACAACTTAATTGATAATGATCAGCTTCTCAGTTACCTTTAACCATTTTCTTGTAACAGTATCCTGGAGCAGAAGCACTTTGAATTTCAGTGTTAAGAAGGCGCTGAACAGGCGACCCGCATATCACTCTATGGGTAGACTTGGGAAAAGCAAAGCCAGTCTTCTACAATGTTTTTCCTTCTTGTTATCTGCAAGGTCTTTACATGCTTACTTGCTATTTCCTTCTTTCTTTTTTTTTTTTCTGTTTGATATTTTTACCTGTTCCTATCCCATTTCCTTCCCTTTCCTTTTTTCTTCCCTATTTTTCAATCCTTCTGATGGTTCTGTGCTCTGTCTCTTTTTGTGTTTTAATGATTTCATACATCATGGTGTTTCATTTTCCTCCGAGTATTTCTTCTCTAAAAATTAGAGACTAAAATATAGAAAAGTTATTCTTGTCTATCCTTTGAGGAATCATTGTTTATGACTATGGCCAATTTGGAAAATGCAGAAAAACACACAGAAAAATTAATTACTTATAACTCCAACACTGGGAGCCAAATTGTGATACCTGGGAATGTTTTCTTCAAGTTTTTCCTTCTTCAGCCTTCTTATGTGTTTATAAGTGCATATATACTTTAAATATAGATGTAAAATTACCATACAGCATAATTTTTCAGTGGTTTCAGCTTTTCTTACTTAGTATTAGTACATAATGCACATAGTCAATTACCTGAGCTCACAGGTTCGAGACCAGCCTGAGCCAGGGTGAGACTCCATCTCTAAAAATTAGCTGAGCATAGTGGCCAGCTAGAGAGAATCACTCAAGCCCAAGAGTTTGAGGTTGCCATGAGCTAAGACACCACAGCACTCTACAGAGGATCAACAGAATGACACTAGGTCTCAAAACAAACAAACAAAAAATCTCAAATACATAATTGTCATTTTTAAGTGCTTATGATTTTTCAGATACTGTTCTAACTAAATATGTTAATTTATTTAATATTCTAAAAAATAGGTACTACTATTATCCCCATTTTATATTAGAAAAAGCTAAGAGACTAAAAGGTTAAGTACCTTGCCCAAGGCCACACAACTAATAGTTGGCAGGATTTGATTAGTGTGCAGTCCAGAGACTGTGTTCTAAACTTCTGGGACTTAATGACTATTTATATGACTTAGTGATTTCAAGATAGACCCTGAGATTACTGAGCCCCTCTTCATTTCAGCATTTCACTTGTATACTTTGCCTCGTCTAACTTGAACACTTTGAATTGTTACCACTGCAGTGTTCTTCTAAACAGTATTATAATGAACATTCTCCTACCCAAAACTGTAATATTATCTCTGATTATCTCGCTAGGATAAATTCCTGTGAGTAAGAAAATACCACAACATTTCCAGGCTTTTCATGTGAACTTTCAATTTTCGGGTCAGTGAAGTTATGCTAATGCATATCTTCTCCATGAGGATGTAAGAATACCCATTTTTTTTGTGCCTTGGTCACAGTGAATCATTGACATGGTTTAAATAAACATTTTTAATTTTAAAAACCTTCCATTTGATATGGAGCAACAGTCTCTCATTTTAATTTTCAACTTTTTTAATATTACTGAGATTGATGTTTTTGCTTCCATTAGTCCATTTTTATTTATTTTACAAAGAACTCATTCGTGCCTTAAGTCTATTAAAAATTAGTGTTTGCCATTTTATTATTGATTTCTAAGAACTCTTCACATTTTAAGGCTGTGAGACATTTTGTCTTTCAGTATATTATTTCTTGTCTTTTCTGCTGTTTGCTTTTTTAAATGGTGTTTAATATATTAATTAAATATATTTAATATATTTAAATATATGTATTTAAATTCTTAGATATTTTTAATATCTAAGGTGTATTTTTAATTCTTAGATATTTTATTTCATTTATTTATTTATTTTGCGACAGGGTCTCACTACATCACCCTCGGTATGAGTGCCATGGTATCACAGCTTACAGCAACCTCAAACTCTTGGACTTAAGCAATTCTCTTGCCTGAGCCTCCCAAGTAGCTGGGACTACAGGCACCCACCCCAATGCCTGGCTATTTTTTTGTTGTGTTGTCATTATTGTTTGGCAGGCCCCGGCCAGGTTTAAACCTACCAGCCTCGGTGTATGTGGCCAGCACCCTAGCCGTATAGCTACAGGTGCCAAAACAATTCTTAGGCATTTTTAAATATAACGTGTACATTATAAATTGTGCGATTTTGTATATATGTAGATGTATATATATGTGTGTATATGCATACAAATTATAATTTAAAGGGTACGACTAGCTTGTGCAAATTACAACAGTCAACAGGTAACATACTTTTGCCTGAATTGTGGATGCAGGCAATATATAAAATTTAAGTTAAGACTTGAAAGGATTAAACCAGATTCAATCATCTTCCTCCTATATTGGTTAGACTTCTTAAAGTATATTTAAATATGTTTGTACATGTGTGAATTGTGTATCTCTGCGTTGAAGAGGTGAATGTGCATGAGAAAATGTTTCTTGTTAAATAGAGAACATTGACATATAGATTTTTATTCAGTGAAATCCCCAGAACAGAATGTGAGTACAAAGAGGAAGAGTGTCATGGGGAAATCATAGGAATGTTGTTGATGACTGTATGATTTTATATTGTTCTAACTGTATGATTTTAATCTAGTTCATTTCAGCTTACTTTTTAAATAAATATTATTATGTATACTTAAGGTATAAAATGTGATGTTATTAGACATATATATATATTATATACAGAAAAATGGTTACAATAGTGGAACAGAATAACGTATCCACCATTTCACATAGTTACTCATCCTCTCCTTCCATGGCAAGTACAGCAATAATCTGCTCAATAAGCAAAAATTCCAAATACAACTCTTGATTATTGTATGTTAATGTTGTATGTTAATTCGTTTGTTCTTCCTACATATTTGCTACTTTCTATCCTTTGACCTATATCCCTCCACCATCCTTGTAACCACTGTTTTATTCATTATCTCTCTATATTTGACCTTTTTTTAAAAAAAAAGTTCACATTTAAATGAGAACATTCAGTGTTTTTTCTTCCATGTCTGGCTTATTTTACTTAGCATAATGTCCTCCAGGTCTGTACATATTTTGATGGGGCAAATGGCAGCATCTCCTCCTTTTTAAAGGCCAGGTAATGTTTCTCTTGGAGTGTGGAAATATATAGATTTCATGGTTTCTTCATCCATTTGTCCATAAACTCAAACATATGTGGGCAACTAATTTTAGATAAGGGCACCAAAAAGATATAATGTGGAAAAGATAATCTCTTCATAAATGGTACTGAGAAAACTAGATTTCTACATGCAAAAGAATGAAATTAAACCCTTATCCTATAAAAAGTAAAACTGTATACAAAAAATAAACTCAAAATGAATGAAAGGCCTAAATTTAAGATCTGATACAATAAAACTCCCAGAAGAAAATATTGGGGAAGAGCTCCTTGACATTGTTTTGGCGATTTCTTAGATATCATACCAAAAGCTAGGGTACAAAATTCACTAGCAAAAGTGAATATGAATACATGGGATTACTTCAAACTAAATTGCTCTATACAGTAAGTGATAGAATCAATGAAATGAAAAGACAGCTGACAGAATGGGAAAAAAAATTGCAAACCATATATTAGCTATGAGGCTTCTACTTCAGATTTATAAAGAACTTGTACAACTCAATAGCAAGAAAACATATGACCCAATTAAAAAATGGTCAAAGGACTTGAAATAGATTTCTCCAAAGATGTCATAAAGATGACTACCAGGTACATGAAAAGTTGTTCAACATGACTAATCAGAGAAATGCATGATACAACTACTGTGAGATGGGGCGGCGCCTGTGGCTCAAGGAATAGGGTGCTGGCCCCCCACACCGGGGGTATGGGGTTCAAGCCCAGCCCCAATCAAAACTGAAAAAAACAAAACAAACAAACAAAAACCACTACTGTGATATACTACCTCACACCTGTTAAGATAGCGGTATCAAAAAGATAAGTGAGTGCTTGTGTTGCCCAGAGTGTGGTGAAATGGGGAATCATTGAGTGTAGTTAGTGGGAACTGTAGGTTGGTGCAGCCATTATAGAAAGCGGCCTGGAAATTCCTAAAGAAATACCTATATCTACATCTATATCCATATATATGGAACTACTGTGTCTCTTCTGGTCATATAGTCAAAGGAAATGAAATTTCATCACTTCGTAAAGGTATCTGCACTCTCGTATTCATTTAAATAGCTAAAATACAGAAACAGCCTGAGTCCATCAGTGGTTGAATCACCTTACTTTCACAAATGGTATTTTACTAGACAAAGTTCTTCAGCTCAGCCCTTGTTGAGGTCATCCAGAAGTGTGTTCCATCACCTCCTAAATAGATACCTTTCCTTAAAGACACAGCACATCTCACCTTTCCTATACTTGACAATCCTAGCTCATCCCATTTGGGGTATTTACATGTGGTTTATTTGAGCTATTTAGAAGTGGTTTTGTTACATTTCAGGATAGTAGAGTACAAATAAAATTTCTTCTCCCCCTCGATTACTTGGGATGAGTTGGCATCCCAGCTTGTACTGAGAGTTTGTTGATTAATTGAATAAAACTTCTGAAGTCCACTTTTGCCTGTTTGTCTCCCTCCCCCCCAACAATACCTGAACCTTCAGCCTCTTTCTTCTTGGTGTCAGGTCCCATCAGAGCCAAGTGCTCGGCTCGGGTGGGCACCTACCCCGAGATGTCTCGGAGAAAATCCTTCCGTCTGTATTCCATGTCGGTTGACCAACTTGTGCAAACCTTGGTGATTCACTAGTGGACAGACAGCACAGCAGCACTGTGTTTCTGGTTTAATAATTGATTTAATAGTTGAGGAAATAAAGTCATTTAAGGAAAAAGTCATTTTAGATTTTGGATTTTTTTTTCCTAAATAGCTTGAACCAGAATAAAATCAACAATTCTTTCGGTCTCAGATACTTTCATTGTGCTGATGGGACTGACTTGGAGAGCATTTTAGGTTCGAATTTAGAAGGGGAAACAACAGAACAGAGAACCAGGCATTCCCTCTATGATTCTTTAGTCTTGTCACTGTTTCTGTGAATTCTCCTTAGGCCTATCCCCGATTTCTTAGAATTCTTGATGTTATAACTGGAAAAGCTCAGGATCCTTTAGGGGAGGTCCAGTATTCTTGCTGGTTCAGTTGTGTTCTCAGTATTATGACTGTCATTTCCTTTAGAACCGTGCAAAGGTACGTTGGGGAGGAGAAGGAGGAGAAGAGGAATGGGTTATAGGACAAAGGGAAAAAAATGCAATCCTGCTAAAGCCTTTGAAGTGTTAGACGATCCATCTGCCTGTTTGAGTCTGAGGCTGAATCCCTTTTTAAAATGCATCAAATGTTTGAATGTGAAGTTCGGTCCTGACAGCATCTGTGATTCTCTGTAGAGATATCCGCAGCGCAGTTTCCCAGACGCTGTCTGTATTCACAGAAGGGTTTGATCCAAAGACCTAGCCAGACTGGGACCACGTGGAGTTGAAGTAGACAGGTCGCTTCAGCAAGGTCCTGTGAAGTCCCAGCAGCCAGGCCCCATAAAATCAGAATGAGATGAGTTGGAGGCTTTTAATTCCAACCTGAAGCCATGTTGTCAGGCTTCTCATTATCCCGGTACCAGAAGGTTGTAGGAAAAAGGGGCAGAGCAGACCAGGCTTCCCTGTGACTTCATAAATCCTGCTGGTGATGAAATGTGTCTGCACAGAATAGGAAGTGAATTTTTAATTTGAAAGCACTGATTTTTACTAGAGAATTGCAGTAATATGATTTCCATTTACATGATCAAGTGAATCACTTAAGATATTAGTGTAAATGATATGCAGTTTAAAAGTTCAGCTGACCAACATCCTCCCCACTGACAGCGGCAAGGAACTCTTAGTAGTAGCACAGCATGTCCTGAAATGCATAATGAACACAGTCATCAGCACCTTTAGAAAACATGTATTTCAGCTTGGCGCCTGTGGCTCAAGTGGCTAAGGTACCAGCCACATACACCTGAGCTGGCAGGTTCGAATCCAGCCTGGGCCCGCCAAACACTGACAGCTGCAACCAAAAAATAGCCGGGCGTTGTGGCGGGCGCCTGTAGTATTTGGGAGGCGGAGGCAGGAGGCTCGCTTGAGCCCAGGACTTTGAGATTGCTGTGAGCTGTGTTGCCACAGCGCTCTACCCAGGGTGACAGCTTGAGGCTCTGTCTCAAAAAAAAAAAAAGAAAGAAAGAAAACATGCACTTCAAACCTTAAATCTGATTGTTAGATTCTTTGTAGGCAATTATTTTTAAAAGATCTCAGAGTTTGTGTTTTAAGATAGCTATCTACACACTTTACAGTGTTGGGGTACTTGAGCTCAGATGTCAGTAAGAGTAACTTCTGTGACACTGTGGTCTTTCCCAGGACTCTTAGCGAAAAGCAGAAGATTTGTAACTTTGCATGTTCTGTCTAGTAATTAGACTATTTTCACTCATGCCTGGCAAAGTTCCAAAAATAGTCAAAGACTACACAGAGGAGTGAAAAAAAAAAAAAAAAAAAGAACTTGAATTCACTCCCCACAAAATTAACTCCATAGCAAATCCAGACCTATGCGCAAAATTTCACAAAGTATTTAGTCAGAGGAGTTTTCTGTGAAAGGACATTTTTTTCACTTATCGTAACACAAGATCATAATTTTCCGGGCTCTCATTAATACCAAAGTTAAAGCTTATTTTTTAAATTAAATTCTCCCTAGCTGTAAAAATGCCTTTGTAAGGGATTAGACAATGAGGAGGGGCACTCCGTTTGGGAGATCACTGAGGACAGTTTTCTAAATTGCCTTTGTGGTGCGCTAAATAAAAGCCTCGATGTGGGTCCTCTGACTTTCCAGATGGCTAGTGCTTTAAAACTTTGCAGAAAGATTCCATAGTATAGAGTATGGATTCATAAAAGCGGTACATTAGAATCCTTACCCTTTAACACTCTGAGAAACCTCTGTAGGCAGTAAGGGTACGTGAATGTTGACAGTCTCTTCATGCGAAATAATCGTTAGTGGTCAGCTTCGGAAACATAAGCTCTGCCCACCCTCATCCCATAGGAAAGGACTGGACGTTCCTCAAGTGTTTGGTTTATAGAAGTCATTTGTTGTATAAGATGAATCCTGAAGTGGAATCCTCTCTAACTGTGATTGACAGTCTCAGCTTATCTGGGGTCGGGGGGGCCACAGCTTGTCCAGTATTTAAGCCTAAAACCTGAACAGTTTAATCGTCAGCATATAAAGTGAGCCCTGACTTTCTGACTAGTCTGGTTACCTGAACAGACACCTGTGACTCACCTGACGCCCTGCCTCCCTCCTGCCTTGTCGTTCACTAGGCCCTAAGGGGGTGAGTCTTGGAGGGAAAGAATTGAAAGAAATGGTAAAAGTCTAGTCCATCCTACCTGATGAATACCTAAAGACTTGCCCCCCCCAAAACATGGCCCAGTTTTTAAAGCTGTGTATAAAAGAATGAAACAGGTAGTTAGTGTATTCCTTCTATAACGTACTTGGGGTACAAAGATAAAGAGAATGTTACTTTTCCTGAAGGTAATAATAACAACAATATAAATAATCAAAAGTCACTAACGGCCAAGGTGTTAGGAGAAGAGACGTGACTAATGAGCATGCCTGAAAGGGTCGGAGAAGGCTTTATAAAGGAGTAGAGTTACAAACAACACCTTGAACGATGAGGACAGAGCCCCAGAGGGCCAGGAAGGAGGTGTTCAGTAAGGAAAGTACGTCTGAGTACTCACCAAAGACCTGGTTTCCAAGCCAGGGAAGTGGGGTTTTACTTGGGGGCCGTGGAGAAGCTTTGAGGAGATTTTATTCAGGTGGACAACTTACTAGGACCTGAGCTGGCTAGAGAGGAGGGCTGCAGAGCCCAGAGACCACACGAAGCAGAACCAGCCCAAGAAATTTAGAGGTGGAACAAAACTAAGACCATGGCTGCGGAAATGGAGGAGAAATAGGATTCAAAAGGATTTAGGAGTTAATGACCCAGTAGATGAGAGTGAGTGATAAAGGAGAGAAACCAGTCCGTCCCAGGATACCCCAAGTCCGTCTCTGAAATTTCCATCCCCCAGGCCACACAGAGAACAAATCCTCCTTCTCCCATGAAGGCCGCCACGGACGTTGCTGCAGCTGACACACCTCTTCTCTTGATTTTGCTCCAACGTCAAAATCCTCTAGTCCTTCAAAGTCTGACTGTACGTCACGGTTCCCAAACCATTATCATTGCTCCTAGAAATTGGCTTCTCCAGGCTGTGCTCATTTAGTCATCTGGTTTATGGCAGGGATTCCGTCATGGACTGTAGATAAAGATAGGCTGAGCGTATCTCAGGGAGCTCACAGTAGACAAAAAGACAAAGAATGAATGATTATTGCTGTGTGTTGTTTTAACAATGATGTCTGCAGAGGAGTGATTCTCAGCACTTTCTCTGTCCAGTGTAGCAAATATCTGTGACATGGCATTTCCTGCCCCACCTTTCCAGACATATGCAGGGTCTGTCTCCTGTCTGTAGGGTTTGCCAGCAGTGTGGATGAAGACCTACCTTCCCTACGTGCCTCCACCAGGTGGCAGAGTATCTCATTGGTACCATTGACTCATCTCTCATGGACTACAGTTGTGTGGTGAGCACCCAGTCATGGGGCATATCTTTACTTCACCTGCTGACCCTATCACTTCAAGAACCACTGAAATAGGGCATGATGAGGATGCCATGCAAAAGATATGGAGTTGTGGCTTGGCTCAGCTGCTAGGGCGCCAGCCACATACACTGAAGCTGGCAGGTTCAAACCCAGCTCAGGCCTGCCGAACAACAATGACAACTACAACCAAAAAATACCCGGGCGTTGTGCGGGTGCCTATAGTCCCAGCTACTTGGGAGGCTGAGGCAAGAGAATCACTTAAGCCCAAGAGTTTGGGGTTGTTGTGAGCTGTGACATCACGGCAGTCTACTGAGGGTGACATAGTGAGACTCTGTCTCAAAAAAAAAAAAAAAAAAAAGGAGTTCTCAATCTGAGTAATGCCTGCCAAAATGGTTAGCCACGTGTAGATGGAGCATTGGGGTGCACCGAGGGGTAAGATCAGCTCTTCACATATCTCAGCCTTTTGTCTGATTTAAACATCAGCCAATATAGAAGTCTATATTAGCCAGAAAAGCTTGACTTCCTTTAATAAAATGATTGTTTGCATAAATATAATGATAAGTATGAGCTATGAAAGAGTAAAAACCTTATGTATTAGTTTGACACCTTCTGATTATCAAAGCAGGTTTATAAATGCTGTACCATTTAATCCTCTCAGTAATTCCATGAGAAAAGAATTGTTTTCTCCAACCCATATCACACAGAGATTGAAAGAAGACCTATCTCTATTGCTTGCCCAATGATAGCATCTTAGAAATTACACAGCAGCACCTGTCCTCCCCTGCAGACCCAAGCAGGACCCACCTGATGTCTTTAAGGTCCAGCAGCAGTGTGGACAAAGATCTATGCCTTATAGTTCACCCTGTTCCCCAAGGTCAAGACGATAGACCACATTTGGTCATGTGGACACTTTTCATCTAGCTCTAGAGTATGAATAGTTAAGGGTGTGGAGAAGAAAGAAGAGTCCTTTCAAATTAGGAAGACATAATAGATGTGGTTCCTCTTCTGTACAGCTGTGCTATTCTCCAAGTTCATTTATGTCAGCACACTGGAAAAAGACATAGCTGAAGCTGCTACTTGTATAAATAATAGATTTGTTGCTATATTTATAGCACCAAGCTATTATGTTGACTGAGGAACAGTAGTCTTAAATAATTGTATCTTTTATGCATTTCTGACGTTAAACATTAAAATATCATGTCTTCTTAATCTCCCCTTGAACACTTAATTTACGACAAAGTAAAAAGATTTTTTTGAAAATTCAAATGCTCTGAAAACCAATCCTGCTCCGACTCTGACTGAAATTCGTCACTCAAAAAACACAGTTATCCTAAATTTCCCAGCAGGTGGGCCTTCCTTTGCTAGTATGCGTTCAGGGTGTCTGGAAACAAACGTGAATATTTTGTCGAAAGGCTTTTTAATTTCTCATAAAGATGTATCCATTGACCTCCCGTGTCTCCAGAATAGTTAAAAGAAAAGAAGGAAGGAAAAGATGGAGAGAAAGAGGATGAAGGGGAGGGAAAGAAAAGAACAGAGAAGAAACTTTCATTATCTCAGAAGACCAAAGTAATGTATAAAATTCAATGAACAGAAAATAGATACCAGATGTGAAAAAATTGTGACCAAAAACTTTGAACTTTACCCCAGCTCCAGACCTCAGAAATATCCTTCCCCTGGTGAGCCTCATATCTCTACTCAATCAGGATAACTAAGAACACCATAAATAAGTCCTGTGCAAATAATTATGTTGGGTCCATTTATGCCTCACATTCATACATGCCCTACTAATTGAATCAAGTGTTTAATCCCAGGATTCATTATCTATTTCCTTATCTAAGTCCTTTTGCCCATTTATATTTAGCACCCAGCTGTCCCCTTCTCCAAATGGTCAACTGCAGTCTCATAAAAGTCTAGAGTTGGGCCTCCCAAACGCCTAGCTTTGTGCAGCAATTATCTCAGTAGGGGGCAGCTGGATCTTGGCGTGTCCCTGCTGCTGGATTCCAGTTGTTAAAGGAAAGAAAGCCACGTGGAAATGGGGAGCTAGAACTCAGCCCCTCTTGTAGATCTTACAGGTAGGGCCAGGCCTGGAGTTTGGTCAGGACAAGGTACTGCTGCCTTTTGTAGTAGTCAGAATAAAGCAATAAAAAGATCAGTTAAAATGCTTGCTGGAAGTTATTGATAGAAAAATTCTTTCTGCATGAAAGATTATAAACAGAGTGTTATCTGAAGATGGATTTGTTTTAATTTGGCATTGATGTATTTGATACCTGGTAAGATCAAAGAAAACAGAATCAAAGGGAGAAATACAAGCAGCCCTGCTTCTCTGAATATAGGCCTCTTTTATAGATATAAAATCTCGGGACTGGAGTGCTCAAATTTATTTGTACTGATGTTTGTTTAAAGATCAATATTAAATAAATTGGTCTGGAAGCTATAGTCATAAAGCAGATGTCGAACTAATGTAATCCCACAATGCCATTTTGTCTACTGCATGAAACCTGGTTAACTGTGTACTCCTAATAACATGTGGAAATCTGTTGAAAAAGGAAATAGCTGAACTGGATTTTCCGAACTTGGACTAAATTACAATTGAATGAGAGGGGAATTTCTAAAATTTATAGTTTTGCCCTTTTATGGATGGTGATTGTTTAGTTTTCATGGCCGAGTATCAAAGATTCATACAACCTAAAATTTCCCTACAAAGTATTTAAAAATCCCTCTTTAGACTTTATTATTACACCTTAATATAAAAAGTAAATCTCAAGACCCTTGTTTGGACACTTCATTAACTGTTGGTATTATTGTTATGTCTGATCTTATTGTTGGCCTTTGTGGGTATTGTTATGTCTGACCTTACTGTCAGCCTTTGTTGATGGATTTGTTTTCATCATTGTCTTTGCAGTTTTTTTTAATTTTTTTATTTTTTACATGTTGATTCAATTCTTTTTTTTTTTTTAATAATTTTATTGAATCATAATTATGTACATTGGTGCAATCACAGGGCACGATTCATATACATTCAGAAATATTTTGATCATACTGTTACAGATATCCTTCATGGCATTTCCTTGATCACTA
>CAUYON010128639.1:0-23168 GCA_963573935.1 Arctocebus calabarensis
CTAAATGCAGAATATAAATGTCTGAACACAATAACTAAGAAAATGCCATGAAGGCTATGTTAACCAGTTCGATGAAAATATTTCAAATTGTATATAAAACCAGCACATTGTACCCCACGATTGCATTAATGTACACAGCTATGATTTAATTAAAAAAAAAAAAAGCTGGTGGTGAGGGAAGGAGATGGAGAGAATGAGGGGAGAGGAGGTCGATCCAATGGGGTGTTGTTGAGAAAGCGCCTTCTCTCTTCCCAAGAGTCCCAGGCACCCCTCTGAGGATGGTGCCCCTTCCTTTTCTCCCTCCCTCCCTCCTCAGGGGAGCCCACACTGGGGCAGTTTCCTGCTGTGCAGAAAGGGCTGATAGGACACAGATGCCTTTCACATAGGGTTCCTCCTTTTCTTCCAAATGACACTTTTTGAAAATGGAACATGTCCAAGCACGCAGAGTAGAGAATAATGCTGTGGGACTTGTGTAATCACCACCCTGTTTGCCTTATACGCTTTGAAAGATATTTCAATCCAGCCCTCTGGACCCTTCTGCACCTGACACCTCTTCCCTCTCCCCTGGTTTTCCCTCTCTCCCTTCAACCTGCCTCCTCTCCAGCCCACTCTCCCCCCACCATGCAGTAAAGAGTCCAGCGTGAGTGCGGTTGTAGTCAAAGATGTGTTTCTTCTGGCATGGGAATAAGAAATAATTGTAATGGAACCATAAGAAACCTTTCTGCAGTGTGCCCCAAAGATTCATTTGCAGAATTTCTTGCATAAGGCATTGGAGGGGTGAAGTGTTATATCCAGAAAGTCCAATCCAGGACTTCTCTGCCCCTCCCCATCTCCAGCCTCTCACTTTTAATACTGAGTTTTCTCCCCAGCTTCTTTGAGGTTTCTTCTCCCTAAACGCTCTCTCAAACCTTGCTTGTCACCCAGCATTCCTGCTCTGCAGGTAAGTAGTCTGGCTCTGTGTGTGACTTTTCCTTCCTGGTGGGAGCTGTATTCAGTGTACCTGGAGCCATCCCTGTCCCCCTACACTTACCCTTTTTCATGGCTTCCGACTCAGACGCAAGATGCCTTTGGTGAAGTCAGAGACCAGCCTCTGCTCACATGGACGCCAGTTAGCAGCCAGAATTTTCTACTGCTCCATTGGGTGCCCCTCCCCCACCAAGCTTAAAGGAAAAGGCTCGTACACACACATGTTATTAAAATGAACTGTTTATATTATCTCAGTTGAGTCAATACATTATAATGTATTAAAATGGAAAGGTACAAAATTGAAATAAATACTTTCTGATTCATGTATAAATCTTTTTTTTTTTTTTTTGTCAAGATGACTTTTATCGTCAGTACATGTCACAAGAAAACATTTAAAATGACACCGAAACAATCATTGAAATCATGGTGCATGGAGAAAAAGGTGAAGAAAACAACTTTTGGCTTGTTTTGGCATGAGACCTTGATAACAATTTGGGTTCCCCAAAACCATGTGAAGGGTGGTGAAATAGAAATGCTCGAAACTGACTTAAAAAAATAAACAGGCTTTACAAAAACCCTCTTTTTTTTTTTTTTTCTTAACCCAGCCACTTCTCTACATGGTCTGCACGTACAATAGATACATTCATTATTGTCCAAGGGAAGACAGCGACTGCCTTTCACGGTAAAGAGCTTGGTGGAGAGGCTGAGGAGATGTGCCACAGCTGAAGGTGAGCAGAATGTCCCGGAGAACCAAAAACAGTCTAGATGGTCTTCAGAAACAGCACTGAGCGTGATGGGGGAGGGTCTCCGGGGGTGGAGGAGGGGAGGAGTCCAGATCTGAAGCCAAGGAGATGCGGGTGGAAGCGGGCACAGGCCTCGCTCCGCCTGAGCAGTCCCGGGTTTGCCCTCAGCCTGGGAACAGGGCTCCTTCAGCAAGAGGCGAACCCGGGACCTTGTCGACAAGGGTGGGGGGTGGGTGCTTGGGCTCTTTTTAGGCACAGAAGCATGGGGAGAGGGGGTGGGCTTACAATGGGGCTTCTCTTCTGTTTCTGACTGCTTCTTAGGTGGTTGTTAAGGCAATAAGGACGTTAGCAAACGAGAAGTTAAGGGCAGCTAAATTCAGCCAGATCGAAGGTAAAGGAAAAGTGAGGAGTCCCTTTCTCCGCAGCTAGCTCGCCCCCAGCACAGGGAGCTGCAGCTCCCGAAGCTCTGAGTTTACATGCGCAGCAGCAGAGGCCTTGCCCTTTGGATGGCTCCATGGAAAGACGGCCGGTCCCTGACCTGGGGCAAATGCACGGGAGTTTCTGCTCTCTAGGGTCTCTCTCCTGTGGCCACCCGGCTGCGAGGGCCAAGTGGAAGCACCGAGTTTCCTGCAGAAGCTAGATCCATACCTTTGCTATGGGTGCCTGGCCCAACCCAGCAGCCTCGAACGCGGCATGTCCTTGACAGCTAGGCCTGATGCTCGCCTCCCCCAGCTGGAGAGGAGGACAGCCTGGTGGGGCTTGGGAAGGTTCCCCTAGAACAGATGGAAGGACAGCTATGATGTGCGCGGGAACAGGAGGACCTGGAGGGTCTCGGGGGCCACGTAACAGAAGCTCCTTTGACTCAAATCCGCTCTCAGGAAAATGCAGAGAAGATGGAACACGACAGACCACGCTCTGGACGGAAGATGATAGCAAGTTACCCTGAAATGCTGTGGGAAGGAGGAGCTTTGGGAGCTGCCTGTTGCTCGGGCCCAACTTCTGGCAAGACGCTGGGTGAACTCACTGCCATAGATGGTTGCTGCTACAGGTTGTAACTACCCCCGCCAGCAAATGACCACACATGACCTTGGTCAGCTGGAGAGAAACCACCCCTGCCCTCTAGCATGAGAAGGCTGTCTAGACAGGGCGCTCCATGAGATGTCCGGGCCCTGAGCAGGCAATGGCATGGGAAGGCTGTGCTCTAATTACTCAGGATTGGGATGAATCACGTGCAAGGAGAAAGAAACGTGGTTCTAACCAGCCACCTGGGGACCACTTCGCTGCCTGGCCTTTCTCTGGAAGCATCCATCTTGTTTTAGTCCTAAGAAAAAAAACGAGTGACACTTTATCCAGGAATCTAAGAATTATAAAGAAAATGTGAAACTCAGACTGTGAGGGTACGGACAACAAAAGGTTGGCCAGGAGTTAACGCTAATTGTTAAAAATTAAGCAGTAGATCTGGGGGCTTCTCCTTCTTAAATCAATGTCATGTTCCTCAGCTCTGCTCTACCCAAAGCAGGCAGTGACTTTTAAAAATCCTGCCGATCGGTCTCAGGAACATGACAGTAATAGCAAGTACCCTTTATTGCTTTGCTGAGCTTGCAGACACCTTTCTGGGTGTCCACGGAGCTCAGAGGACACGGCAGGCCTGGGTTTGAAGTTACTCTGAGCAGCGAGCTGGCAGGGGAGGGGGCGGGGACTCTTCTGACATGTTAGGAAGAGAGTTGTGTTAGGATAGTAGGGTCATGAAACAGCATGTTTTCAAACTCTAGCACATTTTCCAGTTTTAAAAGAATAGATTATATTAATTTTTGTTAATTAGCTTTGGGACCTAAGGCCCTAACTTGAAAGGCCTTTTCTTGCCAGAACCGGCTGCTGTCTGGGTAACTGCCCCACTGCTGGCCAGTTCTGGACACTCTTCCCCCATGAAGCCAGCAGGCATAACATTTACGCGGGAGAACCCTCACCTTCCCTAATGCCTGATGAGGCAGAGCAGTTCCCATAGCTCTCAGGAGAAGCACCAAGAAAGGGCACTGAAGTCCATCCTGAGCCCAGGGCCATGTTTAGACTTTTCTGGAACCTGGTGGATTGGGAGCCTGGTCGGGGGAGGGGCTGTCCCTTATGGGGGAGTGGGGAGGTGAAGCAGGATTGTAAAAGGCTGGAGCAGCAGCCCTTTAAAGAATAAAGCCCTTTAAAAATCTTCAACTCAGGGACTTGGTCTCTTTTGAGAAACAGCACCGTAATCTACTTGGAATAAAAAACATCTCTCCATTTAATTAGAAAGAGACTTTTAAGACCTGGAGGTTAGGGGGAGGGGACAGGACTCCCCAGGCCCTTCTCAGAGATGACACAGAATCAAATGTCTTCTGAGCAAAAGGGCTTGATTTTGAAAACTCAAAGAAAAGCACATTCTAGATTAGATCTTTGTAAGCTTGGAGGGACAAACCCCAAAGAGTCCTCCCAAAGGAAAACAGACCAGATAATCCAGGTGCTTCCCAGCTCCTTTAAGGTGGAAGGTGAGGCCAGGAGGCCTGCAGGCATTTTTAGAAGAGTGATACTCATAGAAGTTCCTGGGTCTACCTGTTTGCATGAGGAAAACATACTTTGGCTTTTGGGGGAAAGAAAAGAAAGGGAGAGAAAGAGAGAGAGAGAGAGAGGAAAAAGAAAAGAAGAAAGTGAAAATCAAAAGGAAGAAAAGCCAGAAGAAATTTATAGCAAATATTATGAAGACTTGCTTTGATTAAAAAGTTTGCGCATTTCCTGAAACAGACACCTAACAGGAAGGTAGATGGAGTTGCTGGGTGGATGGCGAACAGATCACTATGAGATTTTTTTAAAGGAAAATCTCTTCCAGCACGAGACTCAGTAAGAACAGCTAAAGATTTGGATTCTGCTGTTTTCTATTTCTCATTGTTTTTCCTCATGTCACAAATAGAAATAAACTAGATATCAGCTCATTTCATATCCAAAATCCTAACCCCCTTTACTCAGCTTCCAGGGGCTGAGTTAGGAGAGGGGAATACAGAGGTGTGTGTTCACACTGACTACGGTCACTGAGAAAGGAAACTCTTTTCTTTCCTTTCTCAGGATCTTACACCAAATGTGACAGTTTGGGAACCATGATGTGAGTTTCACACGTTAAAAGGTAGACTGTCTGAGCTACTGGCAATAAGTCAGGAGAGGGATGAAAGAAGGTCTGGAAGGGGAGCCAAGGGCAGCTCTGCTCCTTTCTAGCTGTGTTTTGTTGGACTTGGGTTTCCTCATCTGCAAAGGGAGATTGGACCACGCGTCCTCTCAGGTCCTATCTGACGTTCAGTCTGTGGTCTTAGACAACTGACGTCACTCTGAAATACATGTGAAACAGGGGCTGAATTCTAGAATCACGAAGGTCTCGGTCAGCCTTGCATCCAAAGAGAGCAAACCTTGTTCCTGGGGAACGATGAGTACATTTTCTCACAGGTTCCTTGGGAGCCCTGGCCAATGTCAGCATGTTCACCTGCTCCAGCTAAATTCAGGCCTGGGAAGAGTCGAGCAGGAGAAGAATAGTGTCTGCCACATGGCTGAGGACACCTGACCCTTTGCAGTCAGCCGTGGTTCTTGGAGAAAGTAGGAAGTGCATTCAAACCTAAAGAAAGTAACAAAATGTTTTGAAAGATGCGCACTGGCAGCAGACAGGGATGTGATCAATGCTTATGGCCGTGCGCGTCACGGAGGAGTGAAGTGCCCATGAGAAAACAGATGCTCGTGAACTGCTTGAGCTCTGTGCTCTTACTTTGAAGAGTGAGGAAGTCAGGGATATCACAGTCCTGATTTGTTTCCACCTGCTTGGCCATTGGGATTGACATTATACTGCAGAACCAACAAGCCCAGGACCCCAGAGGACTGGCTCTGTCTCCAGATTTGAGGAGGAGGGAACAGCCCATTTGCAAGAAGATTTGCAAAAGACCAGTATCTGCGAAAAACACAGATGCAATATCAGCTCTGCATGTTGGTTCCTAGCAATGAGCAGGGTGGGGGGTATCTATCAGAGTTTGGGCTGGAAACAGAGAATGGCAAATGCGTTCTATGCCCAGGAGAAAAAGCAAGTCCACGAATCTGACTCAAAGAAAAGATAGGATTCTGGACCAGAGATTCTATTCCATATCCCTGAGATAGTGTCCTCCAATTCTGTTTCCTTCCAAGCTGTGCAGGAGTCCCCTAGCTAAAGAGATGACTTTGGATCTTAAACCAGAGGAGCCTGTGCCTTTTATGATATGCATCTCCCTGGAGCAGGTCCCAACGTTTAGAGGAGAAGGGACGCTGTGAGCATTGCCTCGAACATACAGTGATTCAATCTCTTAAAGATCCACTTTCCCTTGAAGTGTGCTCAAGACCCAAGAAAATGTCAATGCCTCCCCACCTACCCAACACTGTCCTTTCCGATCTTACATAGAATGACGCTGAGCCACGAGGAAGGACGGTTTTTTGCAGCTCTCATGTTGATTTGACAACACTCCTGGGAAGAAAACCCAAGATCTCTGAGCCCTTTAACATGGTCCACTGTCTTTCTGCTTAATCCACCCTTTGCCTGTCTATCTTTAATATAATATATATATATACTATTATGTATAAAATATAAATAATTCTTAGATTCCTGCTTAACTTTCTGTCCTTTTCTCCTCCTTTATATAACTAGGTTAAAAAAAAAAAAAAGATGTTCCATGACGAGGGAAAACCACAGTACTGCTCAAAGGAATAGACCTGGAAGGAGAGACAACAGCCCTTGCCCCTGGGCCCTGGGGAGCTTCAGATCTGGACTGTTCAGCAAATTAAGTGGAACACAATTCAACAGAAATCAGCAAATGGAGACATCTGTGCCAGACGGAGTGAACTTCCACAACCTGGTTTTAAGGAACAGTCAATACAATAGAGCTAGATAGATACACTATGCTGAATCTTGAGTCCTAAAACAAGTTATAAATAGAAATATGCTAAATTAAAAAAGACAGACATCATAGGCAATAGTCTGGTCAACAACCAATCACCATTAGGATCAAAAAGTAAACCAGCCTTTTCACTGCAAACCTCCACGACGTTTCTCAATGCACTAAGTACATTTTAACCATGCAAAAAATACACAAACATCTTAACTAGGTTGTTTTTTTTTTGTTGTTTTGTAAAAAAACCAAACACCAACATTATGCATTTTGTTAATTATATTGGTTAAAGTAACAGCCGGTAGCTGCCAAATATCAGATACATCATATACATATTTTTATACAGAATCTGGACAACACAACATTACACATCAGAGAGAGAAAGAGAGAAAAAGAGAAAGAGATTATTTGTTCCTTTGTGGGTTCGTTGTTGTTGTTCAGTAAAAAAATAAAGTAAAATATGAGAAGCAATGCTAAGAAGGAAAACACTTCAACAAGTTAGGAATACATAGGGAGAACTGCTAATCAGAAATACAGGAGGAAAAGAGTTCGTATTTAGATCTGTGTCTAGAATTTTCTTCACTAGGAAACAAAAGAGCACAACAGGTGTGTCGGTTTGGAAAAGCAGAAAGAGCAGTAACATCATGCTGTCTATTTCCCAGCACGTTTCCAGCAAGAAGAAAAAAAAAATCATAATCACAAATTAATTTCACAAGTTTTGTTCTCAAAAATGTCCTCCCTTACCCAGGAAGCTGGGTAATGCAGGGGTGGGGGGCAGCTCAGTTGAGAGTCCTTTGCAAAGGCTTGGCCAAAACCGTTGGCCTTAAATTAACTGGAGATATGCACTGTCTGTGGGAATTCACGCAATGAAATGTGACGTTAGCTTACTCCATCTAGGCAAGATTTCCCGTTGCCAGCTAGTATCTGGCCGAAGACACAAACCCCCAAGACAGGTTCGGCTAGCCAGGCCCCAGTCCTGCCCCTTAAACTTTTGGCGTTAACACAATCTTAGAATCCGACCTGGAAAGAAAACGAGACCTTGAACACAGCTATGGAAGCACAACCGTGTCACGGTTAGATTACAAAAATGTGAAAATTCAAATGTAATCAAAAATACAAAATCAGTTCCAGTAAGATTTGCTTCTTTTTTTAAACCATTACAGTGCAAGGTATTTTTCAAATTACAGTAAAAGTTATGTGTCTGCTTACAGTAACTAGAGTAAATAGCTGATTTTGTTCTGCTAGAATCAGAGGTCCCTGATAAGTGAGAATGCACCAATCTGAAATCAACCCAGCATGAGAAACGGATATCAGAACGCAAAACACAGTTCACTGCGGTCTTCACCCCTTCAAACAGGAACCGGTGAATGGGGTTGTTTGCACAACTCATTAGCATGAGGTTCTTCCGCCATTAAAAAAAATGATAATAAAAAGATGGTATTCAAATTCCAACAAGAAAAGGTCTGGAAAATGGGGCTGAGGGCTGGAAGGTCTGAAGGGCATTTCCCACATCACTGAGCTTTTCTTGTACTTTTCTGGAAAAAGATTTTTTAGCATGAGCCTCTTGGGGCAATGCTGTTTTGTGCTTCTGCCCCCTGGTCCCAGGCTGTTGGGAAAGGGAGTGGCACCACCTGACAGAATGGAAGGAAAACATAATGGGGTCATCCCTCAGGAGAACAAAATGAGAGCTGGAAGGCAGGAGTGGAGAGGAGCCTTCATCTGGTGCATGGTCGCCCCTTCTCAAGGCCATTGTGCCTCTGGGAGTCTCATGCTCTGAAAGGAAGGACAGGGGCAGGGCATCTGAGAATAAGACCTGCCGTGCTGCCAGAGCCTCACCTGCAGGCAAAGAGGCTAAGAGAAGTGTAAGGGGGTCCTTACAACATGTGGAGGGACACGAGGGGGTGCAAGCAGGTTGAGGAAGAGCCCTGTTCTGAGGTCTGCAGAGCCAGCCAGCCTAGGCCAGGTTGGTGCGGCCTCAGGAGCTCACCCCTCTCTTTATGCTCAAGACACCAGGCCAGAAGCCCATGGAAGCCACGTGGAGTCTCTTTTGGTCTCTGGCCTTCCTCATGCAGCCCCTTTTACCTTAGTCTGTCCCCAAACCCAAGACCCTTTGGACCAGCCCTTTCTAGCCCCCCCCCCGAGTCTCTCTGTGTGGAGCAGGCTCTGAGTTTTAGACATCACAGCCCACTGTGTAGGGCACCGACTGGCCAGTCCTGTGCAGGGTGGGGCGGCAGCACGTCCCCTCTTCCCCGGGACATGGCCAGAGGTTTGATCCACCTGCCTCCTGCCAGCAACCTGTACAGTGGTGAGCAAACCTCACCCCCCTGGCCTGAGGAAGGGAAGAAACACAAACTCTTCTGTGTTGGGAAGTCTTCCTAACTTTCAGAGAGTGAGGTGCTGCCGTGAGCCCAGGAAGCACCAGTTGTTTGGGCAAGATTTGGCCATGGGAGGAAGTTTGGGCTTTCTCTAAAAAGTTTGCTAAATTTCTCAAGAAGAAAAAAAATACATCCCCAGACCCTATAGGCTTGGTGCCACCAGCATCCATGCTGCTCTGGCTCCCACTGTCACGGGGCGGGAGGGGAACAGCTGTGCTCAGCTCCAGCACAGGCTTCCTCCAGCAGGTGCACCCACCATGACTGGTTCCAGGAATGACAAGGTCCAGCAGAACCTGTGTGCCTATCCCTTGCTTTTGCTAGAAGATGCTCACACCCACTCATCTCTTTGGCCAGAAGAGAGCCTACCCACCACGCTGAATCTCATCTCTTACTAAGCTTTCCCACAGGTCAGTTACCATCCACAACCTATTATAGCAAAGTGGCTGTCCTGAAACATTGCCTACACTCTCAGCCAGTTCCACTCAAAATACGGCCCAGTGCCTGCTTCCCCGGGATGCAGAGGTGGGACCCTCTGCTCACTGCTCTGAGTGCCCCTAAGTCAGCAAGGTTGCAGGGACTACTGACCCTGGGTCTTCCCTTGAAAGGAACCTTTTCAAAGGTTGAAGTTGCTTTGCCTGAGTGGCCTTAGCCAACACCCTTGCCATTCATGAGATAAATCCCTGAACTCTGCCTAGCTTCCTCCAAAGGGTGTAGTTCTGACAGTATGTGGATGAAACGACATTTCTGGAAAAGGATTTGTGATGTATTTACATGAGGCAAGGGAGAGAATGAAATGCAGGAATGAGATGGTGCATAGAGTGGCTCAAAAGCTATAGGCGTGCTCCGAGAGTTCTGGACATGCCCTAGAACAAGACCGGGATCGCCATTCCCCATCAGTTATGGAACTGTCCTGGCTCAGACATATTCCCAGGAATCGAGTTTTGGAGAACAGATGCTGTCAGGCTGGGCCTGGGTGGGGAGGTAGGTGGCCTGACGCTCTTCTGACTCTCAGGAAAAAGGAGTTTGGACATCACTGCCTGGGGCGCCAGATGCCAAGCTGGACTCCTCCTCACCTGTGGTAGTGGGACCCCAGGCAGGTTAGCCCCTCTGAACTTTACTCACTGGCATGTTGAGGGCGAGTTACTTTATTACTCGCAGGGTTTTTGAGAAGATTCATGAGACATTGCATGTGGTAGCACTTTCTCATTCCGGAAATGCAGTGGACAACATTATTCTCCTCCATTAAAAATACCACACCCTCCCTTGAAACCAAGTTCAATGATTCTCTGTATCCTTTTTGCTTGGTTTCCTTTTGTTTGGTCAGTAATCTCTGCGCATCCAATATGGCTAGTTCTAATCTTATGACAAGCTAGGGTATCTGGCCTTCACCCCAGTACATTTCAACTGTTTGTCATCATCAACAATAAGGGATTGGAGGAAGCAAAGTCTTTCTTTACCTTCAAGATACATGTTTTGAGCATGTCTATGAAGATAAGCATTTGGCTTCATCTTTTCAAGGAAGAGAGAAATAGAGTTTAATTGGTTTAGGAGATGTTTACCTTCCATTTAAGGAGGATTTTCCTGGGTTCTTATGCTGACTAATGTTAACATGGGTTAGGAAGGGTGGAGCTACATTTTTTCCCCCTGTTTGTTGGACAAATGAGTATTCATAACAGAATTTTAGGATGTCAAGCGACTCTTGGGAGCACTGTCTTTACTTTGCAGAGGAGGAAACCAGGCTTGAGTGAGTGGAATGTATTGGTGGCAAATCCAGGGTTCCAGCTATTGTACTTGGGTTTTAGAAAGGGGTGAATCTGCTTGGGGAGGGAGGTAGGGAAGGGCAACAACTCTCTGTGGTCCCAGGATGCAAGCACACAGCTTCCTAAACTCCACTGCTCTACTTTTCTCTTGCTCAGCCCCACAAAGAGAAAATTGTTGGATAAACTCCTGATGGACTTTTAGTGGTCCAGTTTGCTGAATTAAATAAGGAGATTGAGTAAGAAACAAGAATAAGTTCTCAAAGATTAAAAAAACAGAAATGCTTGCTGGTCACTGTTCAACAGTGAGGACTTAAAAAGAAAGTTATCCACCATTGACCTAATCTATACCTTTAAAATGGACTTACTTGAAGACGCATACATAATATGTGGGAAATTGGCATCTGGGATGAGAAATGCAATGAATGTGATATGTCTTGACTTCAGAAACTCTTTTGATAAGTACTTGCCATGAGAACAGTGACAAAGAAAGAACAATTCTTTTTTGTTTGTTTGTTTGTTTTTATGAGACAAAGCCTCAAGCTATCACCCTGGATAGAGTGCCCTGGCATCACAGCTCACAGCAACCTCCAATTCCTGGGCACAAGTGAGTCTCTTGCCTCCACCTCCCAAGTAGCTGGGACTACAGGCGTCCAACACAACACCAGGCCATTTTTTTGTTGCAGCCATCATTCTTGTTTAGTGGGTCTGGGCTGGATTCGAACCCATCAGCTCAGGTGTACGTGGCTGGCGCCTTAGCCCGTTGAGCCACAGGCGCTGAGCTGAAAGAACAATTCTTAAATGGAATTGATAAGAATTCAATATTACTTACAGGGGCACTGTGGCAATGGCTTCTTATCTCACAGGGAACTTCCAAAGGTTTGGTGACCAAGCCAAGGCCTATGTTGACCCCTGTGTCACACTATTGTGTGTCTTGGCTGTTCTTAGAAGAATATCCTTCTATCTTGCTCTCTGGAACCCACATAGCATAGTGCTTAACCTAAACTCTATACGTCCTTAAGGCTCAGGATGGAGGCACATGGGTGCTGTGTGGACATGAGGGAATGATGGCTAAGAATGATATAGGGATGCTGAGTTTCACCGTTTTAATTTCTCCTGAGGGTGAGGCAATAAAGGGGCCCAGTCTCCACTCCCTAGACCAAGGCTACCATAATTATGGGCAAAGCAACTCTCTTTTTTCTACAACAATCTACCTCCAGGATAGAGGAATCTTGACATTACTCTTCATTTCATTATCTCTTCTCTCTGGTTGGGCCAATTTTTCCCTAAGGGAGCATTGCTTTTGAGAAGGACTCTTGGTGATCTTGCAAAGGCATCCTCTAAAAATGATCCTCAAGAAAGCCAATATAGTTGTACACACTGCGGGTTCCTTTTAGGGGAAGGAGAAGAGTGGTAGGGGATATACTGCATTAATTGTTTCCTTACAAATTGTCCCTAATTTCCTAAACCCAGGAGGCACCACCCTTGAGGAATGCTTGCAGTCCTTCAGAAAGGCAGCCAAAGGCAGAGAGCTCACAGTGCCCCACTTTGTCTCTTTCTTTGAGCTCAGTGGTGCTGAGCTGCCTTCCTTCCCTTTGAAGTCCAAAGAGCTGCAGCTATGCTCATTAGTTTCAGGCTTACCTTTTAGCCCTTGATGCACAGAGTTTAGCTCTCTCACCAGACTGTGAATTACTTAGGAACAGGGTCTAGTTACATGCCTGGGATCTTTGCTAGATGAATGATGAGCCAGTAAGAACACAAAGAAGGAACAGAAAGAATCAACTGCGTGTGAGCTCAGAAATCCAACTGAGTCCTTGGTTCAAAGAGAAGAAATCTCTTCTTCAGCCTCCAGGAGATGGCTGCCAGCTTTGACAGCTGGCATGGGGCAAAACCAAGGTCTTTGTAAGCTTCCTGAAGCAAAGTTAGAGCTCAATATTTCTGGTTAGCCAAATCGAGCAGAGACTCTTGTTAGATGCAGGGCTTTGCTGCTTTTAGCAGTTTGGGCTCCAAAACCAATGCCATTCCATGCCCTGATCTCTGCAACATGAAAGGTTCCTGCCAGAGACCTTCTGGGAAAGATCAGAAGAATACAAATTGGCTTAAAAAGGAGGTTCTCATAGGATCTACTTTAGGTACTATTTTCTCAGGGAAAAATCTCTGGAAATAAGGGAAGGGATTTACTTTCCATATGTTACACTCAAGTTGATATCCCAGGACTCCTACTCTCAGGCCATCTCAAGACGGATTGTTTCTACACAGGTTTAGCCATGTTTGGCTTCTGCAGGCCAAGATTAAAATAAATGTAGGGGTAACTCTCAAAGGAGGCAGCAGGAGGAAAAGTACAACATCCCCACTGATCAAGCAAGGGAAGGGTGTGGTGGAAAAGTCAGGGGATTTTCAACCAAGATACTTGAGCCCACGTCATGAGTTTATCTCTTATTAATCAGAGGACATGGGCAAGTCATTCAACTGCTTAGGTCTCATTTTCCTCATCTCTGAGATAAAGCAATAGGTTATGTTTTTCTAGAGAAAAGGTCCCCGAAGAATTTATTCTGAAGAACAAATTAGGTAAATTAAATAAGAAAATACATAGAAAATCACTAAGCAAATTGGCATGAAGCAAGAGTTCCGTAAGAGTGAGTTAAATCTGGGATAAATGAGGGTTTGGATAACCAGTCTGGAGCAGACAACATGGTGTGGGACACAAGGAGGGTCAGGTGTCACCTTCAGCCTGCAGTGCCTGGGTGCATAACCCCAGAGAGTGAGTGGTCAAGAGAATTATTCAAATTTACTATCTTGAAGCTTGGAGTTAAAAATGATGTGTGCAAGATAGAAGTCCAGTCTTTCTGAATGAATGTTGGGCTGACATTCACCATCCCACCTATTCTGAAGCAATTCCAGGCCATAGATAGGCAACAAGTTTATGGATGTTAAGGCGAGAATGACTATGAGGAACCAGACTGAGGGATTCCAGGCTTGTTTGTTCTGTGAAGACATTCGAAGGCTCAGAACCACCATCCACTGCATTTCCACCTAGACACGCTAAATACTTGATGTCTAATCAAAGGCCAGGCCACATTTTGATGGGTAAAGATAGAAAAGAACCACCTGCAGGGTTGTTCTCACACTTGACCTTGTGCCTTACCCCTCTCTTATGCAATGTCTGCATATTTTTGTGTGTTTTTTTAAATCTCAGTGCAAAATTTAGCTCCAAAAACTGTGGGAGAATCTGTGTATAGGAATAAAGGAATGGAGACCAATGGGGAAAGAGTCAGGGAAAATAATATTTTCTGTGTTCTTTTTTTTTTTTGAGACAGAGTCTTACTATGTCACCCTCAGTAGAGTGCTGTGGCGTCACAGCTCACAGCAACCTCCAACTCCTGGGCTTAGGCGATTCTCTTGCCTCAGCCTCCCGAGTAGCTGGGACTACAGGTGTCCAGGTGCCCGCCACAATGTCTGGCTCAGTTCATGCTGTCTAGAAAGCCTGGAACCACTACACAAATTATGGGAGAATCAAGGTCTTACCCCAAGTCCCAAAGTCAGGCCATTCTGTGCCCACAGAAATCAGCTCCTAGTTGCCACAGTGAGGGTACAGGGCTGGCCAAAGTCTGTATGTCTCCACTCCTGAGACCAAGGCTGCGCTGTTCTCAGATATTCCAGAAGCTTGACCAGATCAGCTTTGAACTTAAATCTTATAAAGAAACAGATGGTTCTTCTGCATCCTTGGGAAGATTTAGGTTTTAAGAAATTCTATTCATTATCTAAGTTCCTCCCTTCCGGCCTCGAAACCTTAGCTGTTCCAGAAATGAAATGTGAAGTGGTCAGCTGACCCCTTCCAGTCTTCCTGTGCACCCATGGAGCTGTGCAGATCAGCTCTTCAAGTTTCACTCCCCCCAGTGGCCCCTGGTGGAGGAACAGAGGAATGGTGTGACACACCCAAGCTGGAGGGGATTCAGCTTTGGGGCAGAGTATGCAGAGCATCTAGATGAATGCACTCTGGGGGTGTCCAAGGAGCCTTTGAAGAGGGTTGACTGCAAGGAGCTACCCTGTTTGAGGCCACATTGCCAGAGCAAGGATTAACCTAGTTTCAGTGAAAGGACTATTCTTTGGAATAAGATTGGAACATGTTAACAGACAGTGAAAGAGACAAAATGGCTGGAATGCGCATTGCTGGAAATTGTCTTGCTTTCTCATCAGAAAGCAATCAGCATCATCAATGAATGAATGATACATCATTAATGTGTCACATATCCTACGAATCCTTCAAAACCCTACCCATTCTTTTCAAAGCCTTCCCTTTTGCCTTCACTTGGTGCAGTGGTTCCTGTTTGGGCTGTCTACAGCACCTGGCACCTGTTGGGGTCTATTATTCAGAGTGCTATGCTCTTTATGTACATTTCTTATGTTAAACGCCTTGAGGTTTCTTTTATCTTTATATCCCCTATTCTTCTATCCCTGTGCTTGGTATGTAAGTGTTCAGTAGATATTTGTTAGTAAACTGATTGAATGAATTTGAACTGGCAATTACTGTCCTGGCAGGAAAACTCCAGTGGGCTAAAATAGATTTATTGTCTGCCATCTTGCCCTTCCAAAGAAGGTCAGTTGGAAGACCCAGTGGCCTGAGAAGTCCAAGGTCAGAAAGCCTCTACACCTCATCTGTGACCATCTTGAATTCAGTAAAAGAAATTCTTGCATCATTTCCCACATTCCACTAAATACACCTGCTGCCTCTGAGCCAGTGATTTCAAAGGTCATAAAGCACAGAAGATGTTCTTATTTGGGACACCCAGAAATCAGCTAGAGCATCAGAAGTATATTCCAAACTGGAGGTTTCCCTGAGAGTTCCAGAGCAGCTAGCAGCCATGGATAGGACTGAAAGCACCTCTGTCTGGCATGATCACCATCCTGGTGACAGTGCCTTTGCTTTCCTAGGGAGCAAAGAGGTGTGTAGAGTAGTAATGATGAGGAAAAACTCACAGCATCCTCACGGCAGTGCAGAAGACTTCTCACAACTCAACAACAGTGGCCAAGCCCACGGACCAGTCCACGCTATGGGGACATGGTCTCTGCACAGAAAGGAAGGGGAGAGAAGAAAATACTCTTTTACAAAGCATTGAAGCTCAGCTTCTTTCTCCCTTTTCCCAAACTGCCTCTGACATCCCTCCTCCCCAAGGGAGCTTTGCTCATAGCAAGCAGATCACTACATGAACAAAACTGGCTGTTCAAGGTCAGAAAGAGACCTGCTAAGCCCTCTCCTTTGCTCTACTGAAGACCCTTCCTTTATAAGAACCAGAGTAAACCTCATGCTCAGGGCTACTGACACATACACCTGCAATGTCTCTACCATCCATGCAAGAAGTTCCTTCTGTTAACTCTAAGGTTCCTGCTATCTGTGCCTTGGGGTGCAATGGGTGTGGGCATCCAGGAAAGGTGGCATCGAGTGTGAAGATGACCCAGAACCTTGAGGAGAGAGGAGTCAGCCCAGTATTCAAACCTCATAAGGGTGTCCAGTAAATAAGCCCTCCCATAGGGAAAAATCAGGGAGCTGAGATGAATGGGAAGGGAAAGTAATGACAGATAGGTCTAGGTGGCTCTGTAGTGATAGTGCAAAAAAAGTGGGTTGTGACAGTGCAGAAAAAGATCCCTCCAAATCCACCTAAAAATTGGCTCCTCTGAATTTGTGGTATGTCACACACACACACACACAAAACAAGGAATAATAAGAATTGTGCTTTGTAGTACCAAAAAAATTTTTTTAAAGGCAAAACATTTCTTAAACATTTAATTATTTAAAAAAAAGAAACTGGGGAATCTTGGGAAGCTCAATGAGGTGGAAAATTCCTCAGAATAAAAAAAAAAATACCAACCAACCAGCTTTGGAAGCTTACTGTCACTGTGCCCCTGTGTATGTTTATGTGTGTGAGAATGTATCACATATTCCCACACATCTACTTACATATATATAAATATATATTTATAATTTTATTTTTCCCTTCAAATCAACACCAGCATGTTCGACCTTTAGTACACATTTTATCTGCTTTTAATTCACAGACAGACCTTGATACCACAAAATAGTGAGAAAAATAGCCAAGAACAGGCAAAGTATAACCGAGCCAGGTTGTTTTAAACGCCGATTCAGTATTGTGAAAGAACAAAGCAAACCTCCCCAAATACAAGTTAAAATGTCCATTATTAATACACACCTGATTATTTACGATCATCAGAAGAAAAAACAGATAAAAAACCCCAAATATTATAGAATCGAACCTTAGGTCTTTTCAATTTTCCATAGCATTGTATATATATTTTATGGGAAATGTCTCCATTTGTGGAAATGATGCCCCCCGTTCAATCACATCTCTTCCTTAGCTCCTGGAGCTGGGGAACAATAAAATACTGATGGAGATTTAATGATGTATCATTTTTAAGGATCTTCTATTCTATTGTGTAGACCTTTCTTCATTTTAACCGTCCTGAATGAATCTGAGAAAAGCCTTATATATTTTGGCCAAAGACACAGAAAAACAAGGGTTGTTGAACCGTACAAGTTGTTTCCGAGCTCACGACCTAGATGTGCTTAGCTAACACATAGATAAAGAGAACAAGTTGCAGACAATCCACCTCCCCGTCAAAATCCCTTCAAACTGCACTGTCATCAGTCAGGATTCTTCTGGAAAATTTGAGTCTTTATGGCATCGCTGGCTTGTGGACTATAAATGTTTCCAGATTACTGTCCCTCTTAACACATGGTATGGAAGAGAGTTCCGGAAGGTTTAGAGAGGAGGTGGGGGCTGGGCACAGGATAGTTCACCACCAAGTAGCGCGACACATAAAATCAACCTGGAGAAAATGGCAAAGTCAAAACATCGAAAGTAGCCAACTAGACAAGAATGCTAGGGAGTTGATGAATACTGTAATCCATGCCAGGAAACTGAAGTTAGAAAAGAAAATGGGACATAAATAAATATCAAAAGCTTCAAAACAAAACAAAAAAAAGTCAAAGCCAAATCAATGTTTTTCCTTTTTCCCCCTACACACAAATCTTTATGTTCTAAACCCAAAACCCAAAGGCTCTGGGATCAATAATTTTATCTGGAAGATTCAAGTCCGCAAAAACATCGTCTTTCCACTTGATCACTTGAGTCCACAGAAATAAAGCACCTTTGAAACCAAGAGTTGTTCAAGAATCCTAGTGTCTTATTCGATGTGTCAAAGAAGTACCATTAAAATAATTAGAATAATTCATCAAACGATAAGCACAACAATATTGACTCTAGTGAATAGGCAAAAGGGCTCCCAAGGACAATTCACAACTCAGATAGAGCACAATAAAAGGCTATGATATTTCATGAATATTCTGTGTTATAGCTTTGAACTTTATTGCAAAGCAAAAAATATATATTTTTATATATATATATATTTGTATCTACATTTCACCTCTGACATTGTACACAACACGAAAGCACAGGGAACCAAAAAAATCATAATGAGGTAGATACATAACACTTACAGATGGAGGAGACTAAGATTTTAAATTTGGCTTAATACTGTGGTCACCAATGTATGCATTTCTGACACAGCAGCAAGCATCGATCCACAGGGCAGGAAGCCCAGTGATCTCAAATCCAAAAGTAAGCCCCATTAAAAAACACCTGCTTCGAAATAAAAAAAGAGATTTTTTTTTTTTCTTTAAAAGTCAGGGAACGAGATGTGTTCAATTGCAAACCCTGGTGAAATTAGGAAAGTTTTTGTTTTTGCTTCTGTGCCCAGAAATAAAAAAGGGTAATTTTAACTTGTTAGGAGTAACCCATCCCTCAGGGCTGTGCTATGTATTTTTGCCAGGTGGGGCTGGAGCACCTTGTAAGCTCAGCAGCGTGATGTCGGAAGTAGACTTTTTTCATTTTCCCTAGAGTAGCCCTCAGCTTTACCCAAACAGGGACTGCTAGACTTTAGGAACCCTTGGAATGGGTCAGCTGGAAATGCATTTGGCTGGGAAGTGGCTGGCCAAATGGATTTTTCCTTTCTAGGTTTTTGGCTCTTTCAGTGCTTAAAGCAAGGAACATCTACCAGTCAGAGACACTGGGACAGTATAGCCTCTTTCTCCTTATCATTCCCAGTAATGGTCCTCCCAAAGGAGAGCTCAACAGGCCACTGAGAAGGCCTTGGTCAGCCTTGATTTTAGCTATAAACGCATTTTCACTGTGAGATGCACCATCCATCAGGCAGTGGTAGCTACTGCAGAGATTGAAAGAACTTCTACCTCATCCTCAGGCCCATGTCCTGAATGGAAGGAGGATGGGGTGAGGCAGAGAAGACTCTGGTCAAGTCAGTGACTAGGAAAACGGAGTCCCGAAACCACCAGTCAAGGAGGGATCAGCTCAGGCCAGAGTAGATGGCGAATGGGGACCCAAGGGCTCCAACTGGGAAGCCAAAGAGTAACTTTCATGTTGTTCGTAAGTGACTAGAAGGTGGCAGAGACCCCAGAGAAAATGTGTAGGAAATGAGTCTCAGACACATCTCCAGGGCCAAAAGCTGAACTGAACCAAGCTCCCTTGGATGACGTCACAGTCATTTTCACTCTCGACATGGTGGGATTGCTCTACTGAGACACAGGTGGGAACAGCCGCAGGCCTGGTGGGATGCCTAGTTCACCCAGGGCTGAGCGCATGGGAGAGGGGAGACTGGGCCCCCTCACTGAGAAGACTGTGGCCCGAGCAGTGTGCATGTTGGCAGGTCTGCAGTAGGTCGTGCTGGCCAGGAACCCCCTGTGCTCCCAGCAGCCAGATGACAGTGACCCATGTTTGTGCCTTGTCTGCCTTGGGGGACTGAGAGTGCTCTAAAAGATAGTTTTTCTACTTTGTCTTTCCAAAGCAGAGCACCATACCTGGTATGTGGGGGGCAACACCCAGGTTAAATTGGGTTTTTGGAAAATTCAATAGGGAGGTTGGTCTAGAGAAGAAGGGAAAGTGTCAGCAGAGTCCTAAGGGCTTGGAAGACCCTGCAGATAGATATTCCTCCTCCAGGCAACACCCAGGGCCTCCTTCTGCCTTCCTGATCCATCTCCAGTGAAGACTCACATTTGAATTTGAACACAAAACACGGAGCCCGGTGGAAAGGAACTAGTGATGAAAAAAATTTATCATAGTCTGTGTAAGAACAGGTGACAGAGAAGCCGGGCACTGTCGCCAGAATGGCTGGGCTGCGAGGCCAGGAGGCGGTTGCTGTCTGGCCTGAGCTCTTAGTTCCAGGAGACAGACAAGGTGAGCCTGTGACCCCCACTCTTGTCTTCAGGAGTTCCTAACAAGGCAAAACGGAGGGCACTTCCCGGTGTCCCAGTGCTCCTTAATCTGGAGACTGGGTCTCTGTCTCCCTGGAGACCTAAAGTCCAGATGGCAAGAAGCAGAAGCGGCCCATCTAGCAAAGGGCTGTCTGATTACAAGGCGCTCAATAGTGAAGGAAGGAGAGGCTCTGTCATCATCAGAGGCCTTGGAGAATGAGTTTCATGTCCTTTGCCTGTGGCCTTGTGGGTGAGCATAGCTTAGGTGCTGTCTGAGTCTCCTCCAAGCGCTGAGAGTAACCAGTCCCTTGTGCTCTGAAGAAGCCCAGCCACACTCAGGGACTGAGGGGTTTTCCCTACAGATAACCATTGTTACTTTGGCAGGGTTAGGATAACCTCTATGTGTGTGTGTGCATGGGCCCCTGTTCAGAGGGTCCTCGGGGAGCATATAATTGTTATAAACGAACTTGTAAAGCAAGAGGTTGGAGGCGGAGAAAGAATATGGCAGTTTCATCATTCCTTCCCACCAATCTCTCTCATTCCCCCTTCGCTGCCCCCTTCCACTCTCCCTGGCTCCCAGTGAAAATCACTTTCATAAGCCACCGTGATGATGTCAGTCATTACATGCCTTGAGCTCTTATAGAGGTTTATCACCCCAAATCCAAATGTACTTGCCCATTGTTCAAGATGTGTCATCAAATGCAGTTGCCTATGACCTTTCTGGTTTGGATTGATCACAGGTATCACCAAGCTCACCCCTATGTTTTAGAGATGGGGAAACTGAGGCTCATGGAAGCAAGTGACCAGCACAGAAGCAGTAGGGACAGCAGCAGACCCGGGGTGTGGTCATCCCGGCTTCAGCCTGCCCCCTCCTCAGCCCAGCATGGGCTCCAGCCTATAACTGCTCCTTTTTTGCTGTCAGGCAACACCCACTCTCTGTAAAATCCTACTCAAAATTGACCCTGGGAAGCTTGAATTTTTTAGTTTGCTCTCACTCTGATTACTCAGCAATTGTAATGGATCCTTAGGGAAATAACCCATTTATCTGGAAGTCATCTCTCAAGATCATGGAAAACAAAAATAAAACAGAAAGAAGACATGAGAATTCTCAGGACAACCAAAATAGACATCTTCAAGTGCTTACAGAGAGGCCCCAGTTCAACAGAGCTCCCAAAAACTTTAGCTGAAGAGTTCATGCTTGGGGTGACCCATGGAAATCTAGTGTCCTTTTCCATAGTGATACTTCATTTAATTAATTGTCACTAAACCTTTCCTATTCTTTTCCAGACCTCAGAACGGAAATAAATACCGAGGCTTTCCAGCTTTAGTCCCAAACGATCCATGCCAGGCACTATGACAATCTGGTCTTTGTGAGCTGTTGGGGAGGGGACAGGTGAAAGGGGCTAGGACCACGGGGACGGGACAGAACCAAAACATCTAGGTCTGAGCTCCTGTGTAAGTCACAGAGAACCCTGAGCCTCGGTTTCCTCATCTGTAAAATGGGGTGGCATTTCACACCTCATGAGATCATCTCAAGGATCTAGATGGGATAATCGGTGTGGAGGCACCTGGCACAGGACAACTGACAAATGCTAGCTGCATCTGAGTTCTCCTATCCTATTGCTGCTGTCACCTTCCCAGGTCACATTGCTTACTCTGACACCTGTCCTTTCTGAGACTCCAGTAATCCTAAAAACTTCTTTCCTCTAAAGGAACACATCTCTGATCAGATTCCTTCTTTGGCAGTAGCCAGCCTGGGAAGGCTCTGAGCCCTCCTGGCATTCAGAACTGTACCTCTATGGGCCCAGCAGGGGCTCTGGCATCAGTTGATGGCAAGAACCCACATAACAAAGAGTCAACCCAAACAACAATACGGGACCTGTCCACTTTGATGGGAAGGCTTTCCTCTGCAAAGGTTCTAGGTGCCCTGGCGATGAGCTGTCAGGTTTCTGGACAGGCAGCACTCCTGGGTCTCGATCTATAGTCAAAACTCAACAATCTCACAGACCACAGAAGAAGGTTGTCATAGCCCCAGGTGGGTGCTGGGGACCGTGATTCAGCCCTAAGTGAGGAGGAAGGGATCTAGACCATTTCTGACATTTGGTGCTTCTTCATTTTGCTCCAAACTCTGAGCCTCGTGGAAGATCTGCAGCCTCTGGATCTCCTAGGCCAGTGCCTGACAGGGACCTGAGTATTGATGGATCAAGTTAAGTAAGACCAGGATCCCAGGGCCAAACCTGGGTAAGCTCCAAGAGGCCTCTCCACTCTTGAGTCACTTCTTAAGGAGGCCAGGAATTGGGAAATTTCATCGTGTCCTGAAACTGATTCCCTCAGGTTTTCTGAGCCTTAAAGACAAGTCAGCTTCAGGAAAAGACACCCGGGGGCTGATCATGTAGGGCCAGAGCCTAGGACCGACCTAAAGGTCTCCAGAATACTACCACAAAGGGTAAGAGGGCCCACACTTCAGGAGGAAAAACCAAAGAATGAGCAGGTATGATCTCCAGAACAGGACAAATGCAACTGAACAGAACTTCACTTAGATCCCCTGAGTAGCTAAAAGAATGTGTAGGAACAGGAGGAGTCCGGAAGGAAGAAATCATCTCATGAAAGAACCGACTTCCACTCTCATTCCAAAGGAATTTCACTGAAGCTCTCGCCAGCCCCAGAGTGGAAGCATGTTGTGCTGGAGCAGTTAGGCAGTGTCTGGATTTCTTTTTAAGAAACTGTCTTGGATGGCTCGGCCACCTTGTGCAAGATTTGTAAACTGTGTGCAAAATTCCGACTTGTGCAGACAACTGGAGAAGTTGCAAAGCTGCCTTCTGCATGCAGGCTTCCCCTGCCCCGTTTGTGCTTTGTGTCATCCCGTGACCTCTCATTTTCCCCTTAACTGCATTCTAAAAACCGCTCAAAGGTGTGCTCAGCCCAAGTGGCTTTTGGGTAATTTGCAAATGTCCTAGAACTTGCTGCTGGTGTTCAGCGATGGCTGACTTCCTAAGCACTTTTTTTTTTTTTTTGAGACAGAGCCTCAAACTGTCACCCTGGATAGAGTGCTGTGGCACCACAGCTCACAGCAACCTCCAATTCCTGGGCTCAAGCGAGTCTCCTGCCTCTGCCTCCCAAGTAGCTGGGAC